>VXCM01007707.1:0-20230 GCA_014773175.1 Lucifuga dentata | reverse complement strand
CACACACACACACACACACACACACACACACAGCACCCTCCACTCCCCATGCACCTGACTCTTTGTAGTGTCTGGTGCTACCTTTCTTACAGTAGTGTTAATCTCTTAAAGTGCAGAACTCTAAATAGAAAATGTAGGTTTTTTGCAGATTTCACGTTTGAATGTTTTGTTGACACCAGATGAAGCAGAACAGAACGTGGCTCTTAAAGATGAAGCTGCTCATTAACACGCTGATCTTCATTGACTTTTACCTGAGATACACCTTACAACAACCCTTCATGGGTCGCCAGTCTGCTAATTAACGTAAAGGAAGCTTTATGAATGCACTTAAATTATCCTGCTGCTTATTTAGTGACACAATGTAGTACGGGTGATTTTTTTTTTTTTTTNATTTTTTTTTTTTTTTCATGATTTCCACCCTTTGTGTTTCTCTTTATTGCCCAATTCAAAAGACATTTCACTCCACATTGTTTAAATGTCTGACATTCCTGGCTGTGCAGCTGAGGAATGAGGCGCCCAGCGGACTTTGTTCTTAATATGCATGTATTCTTAGATAGCTCAGCTCTACTTTTGTGGTACTGAGTAGCGGCGCTGCTATAATGATCAGCAGCTGTCCCAGTGGATGCTTTCTTAATTAGAAGGCATGTGATTGCAGCCATTTTAATTCCTACATCCTCTTGCCTCATCCAGACACGTTCTAATGTTACCAGGCTAACAGCAGCTGTTGGCTTTATGGTTAGTTTCATGGGGGCAGTTTTGGATTATAAACTGACTCCTTTTGATGCTTTACTGCATACCTGATAGCAGCTGATACAGACAGGTACAAAAGACTACAACCAGTCACTCTGCACGTCCATTTTTTCCCTATGATACTGTATATTGTTCTCCTTCATTGCCCAAAGCAGCTTTTTAAACATTTTTAGAGGGTAGATGTGCTACAGTACAACATGCAACCTCAGCTCAGCTCTATGCTTGGGATGAGACATTTACAATCTTACCTTTTCACAACTTCAATAACAATAAAAATAAAAAATCTCTGAACTCATTGATCATTTCAAGTTTTTATAAACTTGAAATGAGAGTTGGGGGTTAAATTCTGGGGGGGGGGGGGNGGGGGGGTTCAAGGCCGTGCAGCAGTGCCCCTTTGTACTTAATAGATATAATGGCGAGGAACTAGAAGAAAGCTTTGTGTCAATATAGCTTCACCAGATTTCATGAAATTATCAAGAAGTTTGTGGACATTGTGGAAAATATGTACCTTCTCACATGACAAGGTTAAATTATGTAAATTGTGGGTGGAGCTGGCTGCAGCCTTCCTGTGTGGAGCTTGCATGTACTTCGTGTGTCTGTGTGGGTTTCCTCTGGGAGCCTGGGTTTCTGTTTCCTCCCGCAGTCCACAGACATGCAGCTTAGGTGAATTAGAATCTTTAAATTGCCCATAGATGTGAATGTATGAGTTGTATACCAGGAAAATGATTTACTGCTGACCTCTTCAGGGCAGGGTTGTCACAATATCAGATTTTCACTACACGATTATCATGGCCAAAAAAATTCATAATGATATTATCACGATATCTATAGAAAACTTAAAACAATGCTATCAGTCAAATACATCTTTAATTTTGTTTATTATGCGTTTTGTCTCTTTTTTGTCAAATGAATTAGACTGCAAATAGGAGTGTAGGAGGTGGAGAGAGTCTGTAACCAGAACTGTACAAAAGCTACAAAAAGAGCAATTCCACCTTAATGGATTGTGTAAAGGAACCAGATGAGCTGATAAAAGATCCACAAATCTAACAAATAACCAGGAGAGCGAAAATCCTGTAAAGTCCAACGCCATGATAACTTAGCTTTAACAACACAACTAAGACCTTCATGGAACATTTCCTGTTTCAGGGCTAGCAAGCTAACTGCTACTTCCTGTCTCTACCGTGGTGAAATCTGCAGGATGATGGAGGTGAAGGTGGTGAACAGGTTGGTGGTATCGCCCCCTTTTGCAGTTCCTGTCAATCGGCATTTCCTGCAGACTTGGATGTCTACCAACACCCTGTATTTTTTACCCAATCCAAAAAACTCCAACACTGGCAGCTAACTTTTTTCAGGTTAGGGTAGAGTGTCTCGCTCTCATCTGTCATCTCCTCCGACATGATTTTGTGCGGCAGTAGTGGCCACACGCTGTTGTAGTAGCTAGCTAGCTAGCTAGTTACTGCGTCATGACGTCATGTCACTTATGTCTGTGTGTGTGCATGCGGGGCATTGGGGGAGGGAGACAAAGCGAGAACGGAAACAAACGGAAATAACTTAAGAGGTGCTGGATTATTTACACGATATTATCATATGTGTATTGATGATGATGATATAAATATTTACTTTTTTAAATATCACAATTATCGTCAATACTGGTATTTTGCGACACCCCTAGTTCAGGGTGTACCTGCTAATAATGAAATCTCGGAGATAAAACCTGCCACCTGCCATCCTCACCTCCAGACTGCTACTACCTATTAGCAGTTGGCTCTCTTCCATGAAATTGTGCTCTAATAAAACATTATTTGCATTTTTAAGACATTGTGTTCACTTCACAAAAATTCCTGAGTCCAGATTTGAGCCAGTGTTCTTGTCAGTCTTGACCTCCTGCAGTCCTGCACATGACTCTGCATCACACAGCCAGCATTATCTATGTGAGGCAGCAAAACTGCAGTTACAGTTCCTTAGTGTGCTATGATGAAACCATTTGGCCCAACAAACACAAATTCCTCCAAAACACAAGTGGCAAAAAAGTACAATATGTAACTCTAACACTGACTGGACCATCTATCCATACAAACTTCTCATGAAACTCCAACTATGGAACTTGGATATTGATGATCTACAGACTGACTCCATCTTTAGAATCTCAGGAGACATCAATGGCGCATTATACACTGTTTATTAACATTGGCCTATGACCTGCATGGATGCACGCAACTGAAACTGAAATGTTGAAGGGCTAAGCTAGCAGAGAGATTCCAGCTCTACTCTTGCGATGCTGCAGCGAGTGAATATAGCCTTACGCAAACTGAGAATGTAAACAACAGGCGGGAAGATAAAAAAAAAGAATGGGGAGAATTTTTGCACAATAATCAGCTGCCATATGCACAAAGAGCTCACCACACACATCGCATTCATAGTTTCACACACATAATTAGCCCATTTCAAACACCATGTACACGCTTCCACAGAGCCATACACAAAAACTATTAGACACTGTGGCTAAAAAGATAGGTAGGACAGAAAGAGATAAAGGTAAAAAAAAAAAAAANGTAAAAAAAAAAAAAAGAAAAGAAATGACAGTATCTCTCTTGGTACTGACGTATATAACTGATGAAAGGCTCCTGCGGGGAAAGCCCGCTATTAAGGTCACAGGGTGGTGGTGGGGTGGTAGTGAACAGATGGCAGACAGATGAGAGAATGGAGAAGGCATGTGAGAACCATCCACATAAGAGATGCTATGTGACTGTCTTATTTACAGTTCCATTCCATCATTCCTTGTGTGGGTGTGTGTGTGTGTTGCCATGTGCTATGAAATAGAGTATCAGCAGTCTTACCAGGTAAGCTTAAAGCCTTTCATCAGTGCAGGAAGTGCTGTCTAGTAGCCATCGCGAGGTGTCCTCACTCAGCCAGCTAGTCCTTCCTTGCCATGTTGTTGCAGTTTTGGGTGGTGGTAGTAAGGGTTGGGGGTTAAATNGGGGGGTCAAGGCCGTGCAGCAGTGCCCAAAAATGAATGCCCAGACGGTTAAACTTCAGTCATGCTACAACTTTGCCAGTCTCTTCGTTTGAGTCTCAGGTGAAAGTGCAAGTGTGCTTGGTGAGTTTGCGTGTCTGTGTTTGCATGTGTGTGGGTGGGTGTGTGAGAAGATGCAGTAGCAGCAACTACTCATATGTGTACTCCCCCCACATGCAGCAGACTCTCTGTCTCTGCAGATGAAGAGGCATTTGCCGGGCAGACAGTGAGAGAGAGAATGAGCAACTGAGCATGCTCCGTTTATCCCTCATCCGTCCAATCCTCCTCTTCCTTTTAGCCAAAAGCCTCGCCCTCGCACAACCACCACTCTGCCAAGCTCTCTCTCTCTCTCTCTCTCTCTCTCTCTCTCTCTCTCTCTCTCTCTCTATCTCTCTCTCGATGATCAGGGAACACAGCATACGCTTGATGCTCTATGGGGGATTACCATGTGTATTGTGTTGGCAGTGAAAGCAGCTGGTGCACTAAGCTAAAAAATAATAAATAAATTATATATATATATATGTTTTGTATTTGAGTGAGTAGTACAAGGAGAACATTTGTGAAAATGAATAAGCGAGGAGCAACCTTCATACTACACATTTAATGACATAAAGAACTACCTCCAGCCATGTTTATATGTAGGAGAAGGTGAGAATGCATTTTCCACATTGCATAGTTATACAGGAAGAGGAGGAGGAATGAAGAATGGAGGAGGAAGAACGACAAGTATAGCACCGCCTCACTTTTCTGCCCTCCCCCTTGTTCCCAGGTGGATTGAGATGTTGCTGAGTCACATAACCCACAATGCATTGTGTTAGGGGAGGGTGACGAGTGTCACAGCCAGCGATGCAACTGTTTCCATGGAAACCCCCTAGATACCAGGAACACCTTGTGGAAAAGGCAGGGGATGGGTTGAAATGTACAGGTTAGTACATTGTACTTCTACATGAGCAGCATTAGTCTGTAACACATATTGAATGAAAAGAAAATGATGGAAGTGATGTTTACCTACACAGTTCCAGTGATGGATTGATACTAAGAGCATTGTTGTAGTGCAAAAGTTACACTTTTCCTTTTTTTTTTTTTTTTTTTTAAACAACATGGCATATGTTAATTGACACCTGGCAGCTTTCATTAAAATCCAGCCATCCATTTTTATCCCGTCAAGCGTCATGTGCATTGGCCTATCCCAGCATTTATTCAGTAACAGTTAAGCTCCAGGCTCGCTGGGTCTTGCTCAGACCCAGGACAAGATGACAGCAAAGCCCCCTCCCCCTGCAGCGAACCAAACCATTTTTCATAACAGGGAACATTAAAATATTTTTGATCACTCTCTATCAAGGAAACTTAGAGGTTTTACACTATACACACATACACTATAATTTGTTTATTTTATTTTATTTGACCATATTTAGCAAAATATTTCAGTGCCCCCACCCTGGTCTGACCCAGTGTTCCCCCTTGTCTGTCAGAGAGTTGATGCAGTCAGACTAAAGGTCACCACATACTTCATCTGACTGCGATAATACGACGTCCGATGACATTGGAAAGACTTCCATGTCTATACTTCTTTTGACCGTTCACACTCGGAGGCGGGATGAAAGAAACTCTCACTGGAAAGAGGTGGGGTTGTTAATGACAAGTAATCAATGCGGAAATAGTCCCCCCCCCCCCCAATCAACTACATTAATATAGCTAGCATACTAGCTAGCTACAGGTATACTGTCATACACACTTCAAGTGGTTAACTAGCATCTGGGCTAGCACTCCCTGTTAGCTAGCTAACTAGCTAGCTTTAAGTTTGTATACTAGCTTGCTAAGGCTACATGCCTGTAATAAGCTAATGTACCAAGTTAACATCACCAAGCATCCAGCATATACGGCTACACACTGGATGTACGGTTACGAACACCCCTGTAGGATGAATACTTTCTCATCACTTTATAATTTCTTTTAAAAAGTTTCTCATTGCATTTTTTGCCCTGTAACCTGTCTGCTGCAACCACATGGCAGCGTTATTGCCACCACAAGTTTAGCCATCACATTTCATTAAATACAAACAGAAATATCAGGATTGAACTGCTTTTGCAAATTAGTTGCATTGAATCTATAGAGACTTTGAAACATTCAATCTCACTGCATTAGCGCTCTTCAAACGTTTGACTAAAAATCATTCAATGAAGTAGGATGCAATAGTGAAACGTGTCTTCTGCGTTTGGAGGTAACTTGGTCAACACTCCAATCTACAGAGTAAAATGTGTGTTATATCACTGCAGTGATAAAACACACAGCGATCCTGTTTCCACGCCACTGAAATCAATAGAGCAGTTTCTATTTCCTGGGAGAGATTGAGCAGATTAACCGCAGCGTTCCCTGAGCTTTGAAAGGGAAACAGTGTTACATTGCATCACTGCAGCTTCATATCGATCTCATACAAGTGTCTTTAAGGTGGAAACAGAATGGTAGGAGCCTCGTGCCTGGCAAGGTGACCGGTATTACGATACCTCTGATAGCTGTGTGATCGGTGTAATTGTAGCTGGGGATGCTAACGAGTATTGGAGATCTGTGGAGAGCCAGGCTCAGCTCACACACAGCAATCTCTTACACACACACACACACACACACACACACAGGCATTGATTAATTCATCATACAAAGCTTTCTTTGCCTGAAATAAAACTTGCAAGATACTGTAGACCTAAACTGAGCCAAAATCTATAAGAAAGCAAAACATCTCTAATAGACTTTTTAAACATAATCCTAAAAAGTCATAATAGCTCTTTTTTTTTTATAGTGCCCCTTGTGGTATTACTATTTTTTTTTTTTTTTAATNTTTTTTTTTTTTTTTAAATTCTTACAGTAGCAATATGATATTTATGCATGTGTGTGCAGTATTTGTAGGGGTTTGTTCCAACCCATTATAAAGTATATTTTGGATTTACATTATCAAGTTTTCCTGACAGGTGGGTTGACTGTACGTGCTATTACTTTTCTGGGATATACAGGTGTTCCTGTTAAGAGCATCATCAATTCTCAAACCACAAACTGAGACAGATGGTCTCTCTTACATTTCCCATGTTGAGGGTTTAAAGTCTAACTGACCTCACTATTATTTCACTACTGTATTTGGTACTTTTAGACACACATCAGTGGTCCGGTTTTGTTGACAGTGAGGGGAGGTGACAGGATATTTTGGTCAGCTAGACTTTTATCATATATCACAATTAAAAAAAAAAACATACAAAATGCTGTATATTTGATGCTGCTGTATAAAATTTAATCTTTACTATTATAAACTGTCTTAATTGTTGACTTAATGTGAATGCCTACTGTCACCACTGAGATGAGGAAGACACGGATGGACTCAATCTTGACACAGGTCCCCTAGTGGTGTAGATGCCAGCGTCTACGTCCTGCACACAAGCCTGACAAAGTGATCAACAAAGGAAACCAACAACTCAATCGTCCAAACCCTGGCATCAGCAGCGCTCAAAAAACAAATGTGAAAAGCCTAACATATGCAGCAATGCTGCCACGCTCAGAGCATATCCTGCTGCACCAATTACTTTTTACAGGCACGGCTCAATTTGAGAATCACTCATCCCAACAACTTCACACACAACGCTGCATGTCCTTGGGTCCTGAGCAATGAACCTGCTGAATTTCAACTTCATACAGTGCTGAGTTCTAGAGATGTTGGTGCCANGTCCTGAGCAATGAACCTGCTGAATTTCAACTTCATACAGTGCTGAGTTCTAGAGATGTTGGTGCCACAGACAAACACAGATTCTTGCTTTTATAGTTAGATGACTACCTCTTCACCCCTACAGGCACGGTCTGAAACTACATGTTTAAAACCAGAAATCTCTGTCCATCCATCCGTCCATCCATCCGTGTCAGTCTGTCTGTCCGTCCGTGGCACCATGCATTGCAGCATCAAGGCTGCAATGCATTTTGTGATCAAATGATCAATCTATTGACTAGGAACAGTCTATATCCTGGGACATAAAGTGAAATATAGAGTAGGGTGACAAAAAAATATTGCTGTTTCATGTCTGTCATTTCACTTCTTCTGACGTGTTTAGCCTAGCTTAGCACAAAGGCTGGAAGCAGGGGTAAACTGCTAGCCTAGCATCGTCGAAGGTGAAAAAAAGTGGAAAAAAAAAAAACATTCTAGTAAGCTGTGCGCATGAGGGAGAAAGCTCTTAATACAGCGCATACATATATGCATACACACACACACACAGTAGGTGATACAAATGACTACCTCAGTATTCTCAGAGGAATCCTCATTCCTGCTGCGGCTCTCCCAGTGGGACCAAGTCAAAGAGTGACTTGAGAATAAAAATGAGAGAGAAAGTGAGTCTAAGTAATAATGAGGGAGAGAGAGAGGGATGAACATGCCAACCAAAGTGTGTCAGAGTATTTTTCACAGGAACATTACCAGTTAGAGCAAGGGGCCCAAAACACACCAATGAATGCAAAGGACAGAAGGGAGATCTCTAGTCAGTTTTACCTGACTCGGTATCTTTTCACATTGATGCTAAGAAGATAGTAACAAATTCCCCAAGAACATGGAGGAACATTAACAATGAAAGCAAATGTGCTAGCTCTTGCATTTATCTAGATTCAACCTGACCTGGACTGCTTGCTCACATCGCTATCTTGTTCCCTGTCGTCTTTCAGCTGCTATTTATCAAGCTCGCTGTTGGAAATAAGAGCTCATGCTGAAAAGGTGAGTTAGCATGTTGAAAACTGTGTGTGTAAAAAAAAGTGGACTGAGAAACACGTGCTCATTCTGCCTCAGGAAAGGACAAAACCAGTGTGCTGGATTTGCATGAAACAGTGGCCATCTTGAAGTGCGGTAACTTAAAAAAATACAATGACACCAAACATGCCCTCATTTTGAACCAAAGTAAGCATAAAGCACCTTTCAAGAACAAAAGTCACAAAATAATCTTAAAATAAGATAAACATAAATATAACAAAGAGAGTGCTACTCAAAGCCAAGTGTAAAAAGGTGTGATGGAGAATATTCATCTCACAGTGTTTCATGTTGTGTGTAGTAATATTTGTGCTTATACAACTTAGGACTGACTTCCACGGCTGCCAGAAACAGCAGGTCGATGAATTCTCCCATTTGCATAAGCACTAACATTAACACGCATGAACCAAACACCATGAGATGGATATTCTCCATCACAGATGGGTCTTGAGCTGCATTGTAAACGTGTCCACAGACCTTAAAGCTAAAGGGAGAGAGTTCCAAACGTTTAAGGGCCAAAACTTCAAAAGCTCTGTGGCCTTTAGTTTTGAGCCTAGAGCAGGACAGCCAGCACAAAACCACAAAACGTATGCAGCTATAATCATCTCATCAAACTGGCAGAATCAGCATTTTCAGCTATGAATACAGTGAAGGACTTTTACTGTAGTAAAGTTGGGCCGCAACTTGGCTTCAACTTGGGCCTTTTGTGCCAAAGTTGAAGTACTTGTTCAGTGTTGCCAGATCCCATGAGAGAAACAAGCAGCCGAGTTTATGAAAACGAGCAAAAAAGAAGCAACTTGGATCTCCAAAACACAAAAAAAGAAAACAAAACAAAAAAATAAGCAATCCTAATCTAATATTTCTCTATTTAAAGGACCATAGGCTATTTTGCATGTTTGAGCCTAATATATTCAATTTTCATACATGTTATGTTACTGACAGTCATTTCCCAAAGGATAAAACTGTATTTCAGCTTTCCTGACATTTTGCAAAATCTCTTAATCTTTCAAAATCAAATATTCAAGTGATACACCCACCTTAAAAATCCATGTTTCTCCTGCTAATAGTTACACAGCCTTATGAAGTCATGGTCCTTTAAATTTTTCCATAAACACAGGTCTTCTTTTGGGACTATATTCCCCGGTGGAGGCATACATTCACTCCACGCTTTTTATTGAGCTTAAACACTAAAATTACATAACTTCTAAAAAAACCTGAATACACGTCTTGTTGGTGATGATGGATTACCTATCCCAAAAAAGTTTCAAGTATCAACAAGTTGATTTTAATAACATACCAGAATGAACTGAAACCAATGGAGGTCTGGAAGGTAGAAAAAACATTTTTAATTCACTGTTCCAGTAGCATGCTTTGGGAAATGATTGTCAGTAACGTTACGTGTATGAAAAAAATTGAATATATTAGGTTCAAACATGTAAAATGGCCAGTATGGTTTAACAAATTTGTTACTGTATCATACATTTTTCCATTGTTACAGGCATAACCAACTGACCAACTAAAAATGCATATTAATAATATGAATAAATGAAATCAACAAATGAAAAACAAAAACATGTAGCTAGCCATTTTATATAAATGCAGAAATGTAGTTTCCTTTAAATTCTTCCTTTGTTAAAAAAAAAAAAAAANGTTAAAAAAAAAAAAAAAGAAAAGATATTTAAATATCACATACTGGCCATTTAAATAAAAGTAATAATAATAACAGAAAACAACCTTATTGGCCATTTTTTTTTTATACCACTCCTCTAACACAAAAATCACACCCACACACACATTAACTTTTGTATTGTCATGTTGCTTCGAGATGGTGAGCTCGGCGTGAGTAAGCCTCATAGATGAGAGCAGCTTGGCATTTCCTTTGTGTTTATCCATGCTCACGTGTTGGAGCAGGTCACGGTGTGCTCGTACTTTGCATTTCAGTGCCTGCACAGCGCTTCTGAATCATCCCCCACTTGAGGGCGAATCCATTCTTTAATCCCACTCTCTTTCTCCCACAGCTTGCATGTTTTTGCCGTGTTTGGCCCATTTTCTCCCTGATCCTGGCATCATTAATTAGTTATGCTGTCAACTCCGTGTGCTGAGTGGGAACGGGGAAAAAAAGCACTGGGGGAAGAGGGGAGGGGGAACGTGTCGGTGGATGGACATAAAAGCAAAGCTTCTAAATAACAAAGAAAATCTCTGCTAATAATTATGTCAGTGTAATAATCATAATCATAATAATAATAATAATAATAATAATAATAATAATAATAATGATGATGTCGTGCATGAGTAGATGAGGATGTGTGAAAATTTAAGTGAAGTTTGTTCTTTATTATTTGGATGTGGGGAACAAGTCCAAAATAAGCAACTCCATTTTGGAAACTTTTCCTGGGACTATATTCCCTTGTGGAGACATACATAGTTTCTACACAGCTCTGTGTTGGAGTCCGTGTTGGTTAATTAAAGTGACTTTGGAAAAAAAAAAAAAATTAATAGACATAATATTTCTGGTAGTGGATTACTTATCTCAAGCATGTTTCAATTCTCTGCAAGTTATTTACCGCTACTGTAGTATATTTTAGGAAATGATTGTAATGTGTATGCCGGTTGCATATATTGGGCTGAAATATGCAAAATCACTGGTATTGTTCTTTAAGGTCACTGTTTGTTTTTGCAAATTGGAATTTCATATTCTGTCCTTTCTGCTGATAATGCACCCAGCAATTTTTCATTTTGTGGGCTTCTGCGTAAAACTTGCACTTTTTTTTTTCTTTTTTTTTTTTTTTTTTTTAAATCAACCATAATAATAAAACCCATAATTTGTAAACATAGTTTGATACTTCTTTGATTCTTCCTTTGCAGCTGCATGAAGTCAGCTGCCTGTGTCCTTTCACACACTCATGCACACACACAAACACACACACACAGCTTAGCCACACTTTTTCCTAACTTGCTCACTATAAAGGTAGCCAGTCTAAATCTAACTACCGTAAATGCTCTATTAGTGGGCGGGGCCTTTATTTACCTCAACTGCAGAGAGAACCTGGCCAATATTGGAGACAGGCTTTTATTTGAGACAGGCCTTTATTTCTAATTCTGCTGATGGACAAACCCATAACTGCATAAAAAAAGACACACCGCCACAAAAGAGAAGATGTCAGTGTGAACACGCCTTCAGGCAGCTTTTATAAAGGTTCATTTTCATCCACTTTTTGGTAGTGACAGCGGAGTGTCACGCGCTCCGTTTCACGTGCTTTGTTTCACGTTGAGCCTACTCGTGCTTTCTGGCTGCAGGATGGTGGCTGGAGAGGTTTTTAAGTGGTTTGGTATCAAACATGGCTGCTGTCATCTGGTGGCAGCAGCAGATTACACTCATACTTTCCTGGGCCAGTAAAAGATAAACACCAAACCTACCTTTAGATGAGGTCAGCTTTTATTGACTCCACCCCCCAGCTATTACTATATACGACTATTATTTGAATACCAGCTTTTAATGGAGAATTTCTATTGCACAGTGTATGATTAATTTTTCTCAACTGAGCTAAATAAGACTCATCTGCTTATGACAAGAATTGCCTCAGATTATTATATTTTAAGAATTTGGCAACATCAGACTATAGTTACAAATTTAAGTGGACAACAACAACAACAACCAATGGATGTGAAAACTGCATTTAAAAAAATGTATACTGTATTTAAAGTGCAAACACTTTGAGGAGCTGCTTTCAAATTAGCATCTTGTTTATGTCTTCAGCAAATTTGCTCTCACCACCATGACCTTGTTTCTCTGGCAGCAGGAGTAAAATACGGGTGAAAATCCATTTCAACTGATCCATTCTCTTTAAAAAGTCTCCATATGTCTTTGTGAAAATCTGTAAAATTTATGACTCCCGACAAGATGTTACAATTTCACATTAAAGGACCATACCACCCATTTGTATGTTTGAGCCTAATATATTCAGTTTTCATACATGTTACGTTGCTGACAATCATTTCCCAAAGGATAAAACCATATTTCAGCTTTCCTGATATTTTGCAAAATCTCTTCATCTTTCAAAATCAAATATTCAAGTAATACACCCACCTTAAAAATCAATGTTTCTCCTGATAATAGTTACGCAAAACTATGAAGTCACGGTCATTTAATTTTTTTAATAAACGCAGGTCTTCTTTTGGGACTATATTCCCCGGCGGAGACATACATTCACTTTGCACTTTTTTATTGCACTTAAATGTTGAGATTACATAACTTTGAAAAAAAAAACCTGAATCTGAAAATTGAATATATTAGTTTTTGAATTATTTGGGAAACCAGGAAGGAACTTTTATTTTTTGTGCATTATAATACAAATGTATTGTGAGATAATGCAAAACTTGACCCTTTATTGAGCAGAAGTGCGACAATATATTTGGGTCACTCTAATTTGCGTTGCTAGTCAACAATGGAGTGATTTGTCAAGTTTTACTTTGAGCTTGGACTAAAATATAAAGACATTCAGTTGGTGCTTGGGTCTAGTTAAGTTGGGTCATCTTGCAAAAGTATTGTGTTATCTCGTAAAAGTGCAAACATGCAAAATGGGTGGTATTTAAATCCTTCCAGGATTTAAATTTTTATAGTGTGTTCGCTGTGCAGTATTCAAGGTCTCCTTTGATATTAAAGATCACCAGCAGAGGGCAGCAGAGGCTTTAACGTTCACATAGCTTGATCAGACACCCAAACAATGACAACCAAGCTCAATCATATGACGTAAGACATGACACGGGGTCAGCATCAGATGAAGTGTTTTCTGTTACCTGCAGTCTGGCGTCAGTGGGATTTAAACTAAATGCAGCAGGTTAATGCCAGAACAGCAGCAAAGTCCTGCATCACCTGGGGAATCTCAGATCCACACAAAGACCCTCTTAAATTGAATTTTGCTAGAGTGTCCCTTTCCTTAAATGCTCACCTTATCTCTGTCTTTCCATCTATTAAGTCAGTCAATTAGCTCTGTGCTGAGGCTCAGGTTGCCGTAAGTGAAAAACTGCACCTGGACCGAACAAAATCTCCTTGAAACAACAAGCTCAACAAAACCACAAGGCTGCCTCATCCACAGCGTCAATGTTTAGGAAAAAATAATCTCATCAGCAACTCAGAGGAAAGAAAAAACATCCTGATTTAGGAAACTTTTGTGTGTCATCAGCAGTAATGTGATGAATATTTCTCACCTCAGCTTCCCCGTCCCGCCGTCAGCCCTGAAGAGGGAAAGGAGTCGAGATTAAGGTTAATGAGAAAACAGAGAAAAGGTTGTACATGCTCTTAAGCTCATAGATAATTTACGGGAATTCAAAGGAGGCCATTAATTTTTGGTTACTCATTAGGGTCCAACTTCGTCATAAAATGAAACTTGAGCACAAATGGTTTTGTGTTTTCTGGGTGAAAGCATTTAAGCTCAAAACTCTTTAGGATTTGGATTTTTTTTTTAATTTTTTATTTATTCTCCAAACTTTTTTTTTTTTTAACAAAAACATTTAAGAAGTCATAAATTTGCAATGCGTAAAGATTTACAGTCTGCAGGATTTTTCCTAAAAACCATGGAAACCATATTTGCCTGCATTACACATATTACTGCAGTGTAACAGAGCAACAAAAATCAACGAAAGGCCGTACAAACCTTGTTTAAACACCACCATCATTGCATAAACAAAATCAATGCCAAATCAATCTAAAATTCATTTCTAGAATCAAGCATAGCCACCAGTTCCATTGGAGTAACAAACGAGGCACAGAATCAACTACGAGATTGTTTCTAAGAACATTTGCATGAGTATTATTAGCTCTAAAACTCACTTGACCCTGTGGAAGGCCAGCCGCCTTCTGAGAGAAGACACCCGCAGATGACAGCCCTGTTTGACGCCCACGCGACTCTGAACCATGGTGACCCATTCACCAAACTCTCTACCCCTCCGCTGTTTCTAAACCAATCGGATGGAAAGCTGAGGGTCTGCAAAGGGCCAATAATGGCCAACGTAGGACCGGACCAAACGCATGCTATTAAGCTGCACCTCTCCTCCGTAATGTCTCAGCTGTGAACTCTCCCCTTTCTCCCTCCTCTGAACGCCTCCCAAGCTTATTATGCGTTTCTGTGCACCTCCCTCCCTTCCTTTTCCTCCACCCATACTTAGTGTACCCGTGCCCACCCTCCCCACCTCCCTGCTCGGTACGTTCACTCCTTCCAAGTGACCCATTTCTTCGAGGCCGTCTATCTTACTCTGGTCCACACCTGCTCACATTCTGCACAGTTGCAGGTGCGCCGTTCTGGCATCACGGCAGATTCCACAGGGAAATGCGGCATGCTTGCAGAGGGTTACTGCATTTGTCATGAGCTGTCTTCCTGGAGTTGGTTGACCTGCATCTGTGCATGCATGTGTATGTGTGTGTGTGTGTGTGTGTGTGTGTGTGTGTCTATGTAAACTTGTCTTTTNATGCACATGAACTCCTGCAATGTCATCTGCCTGTTTCTTTTTTTTTTTTAATGTTTTTCCTCAAAGGCAGCGTTTATTATTACATTGACTAGTTTAATATATTCAAGTGAGTCTGTTTCAAAATGTCTTGACAAATGCAAATGCTGCAATGCTGCAGAACTCCTAAGGGGACATGGGAGGAAAAAACAAATCTGTGGAAAGAAAAAAATAGCAAGTCCTTTTGCATTATCTTGCAAAAGTTTTGCGTTACATTGCAAAAGCTTTTGGATTACTTGGGAAACCAGGAAGGAAATTTTATTCTTCATGCATTCATGCCCGGGCATTCTCTGAGATCGGTGGATGCAGTTCTGCTGGTGTTCCCAGATCCTGGCTGGTGACAAAAGGGGACCGGGCCTTTGCTGTTAGAGCCCCCAGACTTTGGAACACTTTTCCTATTGAAATTAGACAGGCTACATCTTTAGCAACTTTTAAATCAGCTGTTAAAACTTTCTTTTAGAGAAAGGCAGTGGTGGGCCGTCAGGGCCAGCAACGCCTTCTCTGCTGGCCTAGAGATGGTCAGAATCATCAAATTATGTTTTTATAATTTAATATATTTTTAATTAACGCTGTCTGTATTTTACAAAGTTTGTTCCCATCAGTGTTGTTATTAACGTCATTTCATTGCTATGGTACTCTCTCCCTCAGTTTTGCTGCTTCCAGTGCAGCTCATAGAAATTAGAGCTTTTATCCAATCAGATTTTCCACCTGTGCTGTCTCCGGGTAAAAAAAAAAATCTTGCCTGAGGCCTTCAGAATCTGGAGTGAATCCCCTCTGCTATTCAAGCTAATGGGACAATGTTGTTGTCATATTCTTTAACCAATCAGATTCTGAGTTTGCCATGTTGGGCGTATTCTTTTACACGTCAGGGCCTTCTAGCTGGCCTTGGCCTACGTCATCAGAGTACAGCATTATGCTAACAGCTAAACAGCCTGCCATGTTTAGCTGTTAGCTAAACATGGCAAACTCATGTTTGCAAACACGCATATGTAAATACAAACAAATGCATATGGCTGTATATGTATTTGGTTGCACAAAAACACTCTTCAGTAGCACACAGCTGCAGACGTAACCACATTTGCATGGTCATAAATCATTAACCCACCCGCCTTTCCACCGGAGCAGACCTGAGGGCTGCCTCCCCATGAATAAATGCATTGGTCTACCGGTGGCTGAGTAAGATGAGCAACAAGGATTTGAGAAAAAATAACAATCTGGCTAAAATTAAGGTATAAATTAAGTAGTGGGTTCAGTTGTTTTCTTATTATAGTTTACAGAGCAGAGAGAGAGGTGGGGCTTGTGTCTTTTAATACTGTGATCAAATTAATAGCAGAATTTAATTAGGTATAAACAAGACACTGTTTAAAGGACCATATCGGTGATCATGCATGTTTCAGTACAATATATACAACCCGCATACATGTTACGTTACTGACAATCAATTTCCAAATCATAAAACCATATTTTAGTTTTCCTGTTATGTTTCAAATCCCCTAATCTTTCAAAATCAAATGTTCACATGAACACACACACACACCTTAAAATTCAGTGTTTCGCATGCTAACGCACAGTATGTCCAACTGTAGGAGGGATGGTCATTTTTAATTTTCTGGTAAAAGCCATTTTCTCCTGGACATACTGGAAGACATACATACTGGTCTCCTGGAAGACATACATTGTCTTCCATGCAGCTCTGTGTTGGATTAGTAAATAAAGTTACTTCAACAAAAAACTTAATGTACATGTTGTTCACTGTGATGGATCTCAAGCACATTTCAAGTCTCTCCAGGTTGTTTTTTATAGCAGACTGGAATGAACTGAAACCAATGGCAGTCTGGAAGGTAGGAAAAACAATTCTAAAATTTACCAGTAAAGTATTCGATTTTGGGAAATGGTTGTCAGTGTATGCAGGTTGTGTGCAGTACATTGGGCTCAAACAAGCAAAATTGCCAGTTTTGTCCTTTAAATCAATTCTAAGTCTTCTTAGCATTGGCCCCTGTTTACTGTAATATTTAAGTCTAAAAATGATCAAATACTATGCCTGTTTTTGCGCCATCGATGCATGTGTGCATAAGTGCGGTCATCCAACAAAACACGCTTTGTAACCACTTCACGAAAAGAACACAACTTGTGCTATTAGTGATGAAAAGTGCAAATGTATATATGACCTATGTAATACTGCAAAATGGCTCGCATCTCTGCATGCTAGACTTTTTCAACATTTTGTGCATCTACTAAAAACTGGACAGTATATCCTCTGAAATTTATGTAATATCTCTTCTGCTCTGGCAAGAAGTTTTAAAGCACATTACCATTTTTAACAGTCGTAATCCCATTTGCAAACTGCTGAGAAAGGCTCAGTCAGCACTTATCAGATGTGGAATCTGTGAAATACTGAACATAAAGTCAGACCATAAATTAAACACACCATAAGAAAAGAGGAAAGGAGAAAAAAAAAAGTTTCTTCACCACGTTCGTCTCCAAACTAGTCTAATCATTTCTCACTCTTTATTCAGAATGATACAGCGATTCATCATTTACATTAAAAGTGTCTCATTAGCAATGATAATTTAAAAAATGACTCATTTGGTCAATTTACTCAGACTTTAAAACATGGTATGTCACATTTAAAGGGATAAATTACAACTCTTTACATCAAAATTAGATTAGCTGCAACTCCATAAAAGTAATTCACGATAAAAATTCAAGTGTAAGTATTCACATAACCTGTCATGGATAGTACTTTAAAGCTGAATTAATTGTTTTTTTGTTTTTTTTTTNCACTAGAGGGAGTAGAGTAGAGGGATTAGAGGGATTACAGTATTATCAAAATAATTATAACATTACAAAACACTTAGTTTGCATTTTTCTGCACCCAGTGGCACAAATAGTCTTAATTCACACAAATAAATAAATAAAAAGTTTGTAGCTCCTTTTGCCTTCACCTCCCTGAAATTAGGTCACTTATCATTTAGAATTGATTTCCTCTGATTTAATGTAATTTCTGGCCCTACTGAATAAATAAATTAATAATTTAATAAATTAATAAATTGTCATTGACAACCTGACTGTGCAGGTTAATTTTAGAAGGTGACACTTTAAAGTTGTGGATCGAGTAAACGATAATTAATAACACTTGAATGGTGAAGTTCTGCACTTCAAACATAAACAAATAAATAAATAAAAAATAAATAAAAAAAGCTGGCGGAACTAATAATTTTGTCATACGTCACCATTTGTTTATTTTCATTAAATTGTACGATTAGAAATAAGGTAGAATAAAGTCGATCACTCTGTTATTTTCAAGAAAATAACTCACCCAGCAATTATTTCAAATCATTCATTTGCACAGGAAAGATGTAAAATGGTTTTTTCACTTATTTTTTAAAAATGCCTTACAGGTTTAAATTATTTGATTGTAGTTAGTTATTTGTTGTAATTAGTTGATTTGTTTTACAGTGTGAAGCATCAGTCTGAGTAACATTACCAGAAAATCATAAACTGGCATCACCAATACACTTCACTGCTGTCTGTATCAAACTTATTGTATGTATCATCAACTTCCTGTTATATTAAGAAAGATTAAACTGTCAGTCAGGTGGAAATCTCATATTTTGTGCTGTATCACCTTTTCAGCATCTTTATTTTTTTTCAATTCATGGCAAAGGGCCATAATAGTTAAACTTATAAAAGCATAATAAAAGTAGACTTACAGTGAAAATGCTGTTTGATGTAGATTTAAATGATTTTTGACTCATCCATAAAGTACAGTAATATGTTGATACAGGCCTGGTTTATTTCATGTAAGGCAGATTTTAAAAAGTTACATCCATAAAACATACCACAGAGGCAGAACTCACAACAATCAGGACCTTTTCCTGTTCCAGAAGAACCTTGAAGCATTTTGAGGTGACAAGGAGCACATATTTGTGAGTTAGGTGAGTTAGTTATAATAATAATAATAAAATAATAATAATAATAATAATTAATTAATTTAAAAAAAAGAAAAAAAGCTTTGACAGAAAACCCCACAGTCACAGTATTTAGTATGAAATCAGATCTCCATGAGCAAATGCACAACTACTGTATGTAAATGGAAATTAGAGATGTAACCAAATACAGATACATTATTCAGATATAAAAGAAAATGCACTTTAAACACAGATATTTTTACAACTATAATAATATCCATTGTAAGCAGAAACCCCTTGAATTAAAGTTGTAGTCCATCTTATCCCTTGCTTTAAAAATCACATTAAAACAATTTCAGATAGAATCAACATTAAAACAGCTTATTAGCCACTCTGTGTTACATTGAATATGCAGATATTTATACCAGGACACAGTTTCATAGATTATATGAGACATTTATCCTTTACAACCATAAGGTTAGCAATTTTTAAATTTTTGTTTTTGGAATAATACAGTAAATGTGGATTGGTTTTACAATGCAGCATGTGTGGATGCAGCTGATCTTCACAGCATGAAGGGATTAACATCACACAGGCCCCCTAGTGGTTTAGACGGTACCGTCTAATCACTGCACACACACCAGATATTATAATCAATAAAATAATCCAACCACTCAATCATCAAAACCTTGACCTCAAAATGATCAGTACCGTGTAAAAAGCACACATGAAAATCCACAAGTTTTTGCATGTTATGTTATTTTTGTAATTAATAAAAGTATGTGGCAATAGTGCTGTAGCTTATTTTATCAGGAAGTGTGTCTCCTTACAAACAATAGCCATTTAAAACATTTAAAAACTTTTTGAACATGTTAATTCATCACTAAAAAATCATTAACTAATATTTCAATAACAGCAAACAGTGAAAACCAGAAATGAATTCCGATAATGCGTTCAATTTTATGCTCGCTTTTTTGTAAACAAACAGGTGCACGTAATTATGTCATCAAAATATAACTTTATTCTTAGCCATAACACCGCTAAAATATGGAATACATTTGCAATCTTACCGTCATTTTGAAGCTGAGACTGTTCTAAAATAGAATCCAATATTGTATTTATCTCCATTATTCCGTTTCAGAGAAAATCCCGTCATACTGGCATGTAGCTCCTCTATGGTAAACTCGTGCGTAAAAATAGCCAATCATTACGCACGGATTTAGGTTTGTCCCGCCTTAACTGATGTGATTGACATGTCTTCCATCCAATAGAAGAGACTCTAAGCTTCAC
>VXCM01007706.1:0-20136 GCA_014773175.1 Lucifuga dentata | reverse complement strand
ATTATTGTTATCAACATACTGTACAGCAGGACACACACACACACACACACACACACACAATGACACATGCACACACAGATTTCCCAAACACATCAATCAACTTAATTAGGTTCTGTTATTAAGATGAACGTGGGAAAGTATTATGTTAAGATATTTATTGATTGATTAAAAATTAGATTATACATTTGTGGAGCTAATAATGAACCACAATTGTAGAACACAATTTCTCCGTAAAAGAAGTCTTCTCCTGGGACTGTGTTTCCTGGTGGAGACGTATATTTTTCGGTGTAGTTCGTTGTTGAATTAGTTTAATTACGTCACTTTGACAAAACATTTAATCAACGTTTTTTTTGCTGTGTTGGATTACTGACCTCAAGCATGTTTCACGTCCGCTCCAGCGTATGTTTTGTAAAATGCTTGACAGTAATGTAACATATATTTATTTAGCAGTAGCATTTTAGCACAGAGAAAAGATTTAATAATGACGAAATATAAATTTATCATACAACACAGCTCTGTAACTGGATAACTTGGCATCAATAATTTTCTATGATGCTGCATTCCCTTTATGACTCACTCTGTGACAGCCAAAATCAATTTGTCCCTCTGCCTGCTGAAGACAAATCTCATAAATGCAGCACGATTCAACGACCTGCTTCACGTTTACATGCAGCATTCATACCTGCATTCATACATGGAAGCCGCACGGTAGCTGCAGCTGAGCTGGCTAATCAAAGCTGCAGCCAGAGTTTTCTGATGTTTGGCCACAGAGCAGCTTCGTTTCAGGACTATAACAAGAACCTTAGGGCGGCGATTCTTTAGAAAGTAGGTTGCAAGACTTGCTATAATTTGGCCTTCAGAGCATTAAATTATAAGACAGAATCACTCATTTAACCTGAATGCAATGAAAGAAGGAATATGACAGCAGTTATCAGATTTTTGCATCTTTTAACATTGTCAGGCTGAATGAGAAACTGACATACTTATTAACAGCGACATTTTGTATTATGTGTGTGTGTGTGTGTGTGTGTGTGTGTGTGTGTGTGTGTGTGTGTGTGTGGTGCAAAGATGTTTGGAGGAAGAAAAAAAAAACGCTCACGTTGAGTCAGAGTTTTGCCTGGGAGGCACCAGTCCTGGTTTTGTGTCTCTGTTTCATGCTAGCACAGCTTGCCTCCTACCACACAGATAAAAATAGATAGCATCCTAGCATGCTAACCTTAAAGGACCAGCCACCACCAAGAATAAGAGCTACCATAGATGAGCATGTTATTCATTATCTACTCCTATGTCTAAAATAATACACTTAAAATAGGTCAGATGATGGTTTAAACATTGAATTATAGCGTTGGGATGTTCATAGCAACAAAAAGGAGAGGCGGTGTTGCGCTGTATGTGTAGCTACATATAGATCTATATGAATATCTATACCTGAGGGATAACGGATGGAAGTAATTACACCTCAAATCACAGAACAATGGATGCAGAATTCAGAAGCACAAACAAAAACTAGATATACTTGAATATTTTACAAAATAATACCATAGCTGCTATGGTATTATAGCATATGCTATGGTATACAGCTGTATAAATATAAATAAGCTATAAAACATAAAAAAGTAGAGATAGAAAAAGACGGGCGGATGGATAGAACTACTCTTTTTTTTATGTATTAACTACTTTTGTCTACCTTCATGTTTTACACACACACACACACACAAGCACCCCATCACACACACACACACACACAGACCTTTCCTCAGTGAAGTTGCTGTCTCAGCAGAGTTCTCTGACAGCCTTCGGTTGTCAAGACGATGATTAGGTCAGAGGTTTGGGGGTGGAGTTTGATCCTGATTGACACAGACAGGCCTGACACAAACTCTACCAGTCAACCAGCCTCCCACCAGACTCTGTGTGTGTGTGTGTGTGTGTGTGTGTGTGTGTGTGTGTGTGTGCATACATGCATGTCACAGGCATTTCTGTATGGATGCATCTCTCTCTCTCTCTGTGTGTGTGGTGAAACTGACAAAACTTGGACAATGCATGTCACATACTTCTATATGAGTTTGAGTATGTGTGTGTGCTCAATTGTGCGTGCATGTGTGTATATTTGGGCAAAAAACTGACAAAGGAGAGCCTGATCTATTTGGACATGAGACTGTGTCAATCTTTTAGTGAAACTTTATCTTCCCTCAGAATTGACGCTGCATCTCTGTGTCAAAAAAGAACAGATCGCTCAGCAAATTTCGCCTCATCCAAATCATCCTCTTACTGTAAAAGATGCAGCAACATGTACACGTATGTCAGATTCTTCCATTAAAACTACGAATAGCAACATTTTCACATCATAATGAGATCATAACATGTTCACTTTCACTTCATTTGCATAAACACAGTAAACAATCAAGACCAGCCACTGGGAAATCTCCACTGGCTTTGATAATGGGAAACAAAATGTGGGGAAATAAAAATCACTTGCAACATGTTCTTCTAAAGCAAAAAAGGAGGAAAGGAGAAGGATGAGAAGAATCAAAGAGGCTTATGGGAAATGTCTTAATTTACTAAAACACGAGTAGTAAGAGCTCTGATGCGAAATAGAAGCAAACATCACTGGCACTTAATGTTTACACCTTTACAGCTGCATTCTTTCTGCTTTATAGATTCACTGATTGCCATTGATGTCACATTGACTGATTGTCATACTTCCTGCAGCATCCAAAGGTCAGGTTTGCACGCAAGTGAAGATGGAGAACACCCATGACCGTATTCCTGCAGGTTCACTTGCTTTTCAAAGTGGCACGAAGCTCCAATCACCTGTTTTTGCTTTATTTGCAGAGGGCGCATCTCCTCTCTCTCTTCAAGCTCTTCTCTACGACGGCGTATTAGGGCCGTATGAAAAAGGAAAAAAAATAAAAAATTTAAAAAAAAAATGAGGGGACATTATTTCAAATTTTTAAACTGGCAAATTTACGAGTTTAAAACCAATCAAATTTGCTAGTTTAAAAACACATAAATTTGCCAGTTTAAAACTTCAAAAAAAAAAAAAGTCAGTATTATTGTCTGTATGCTGTGTGTTTTAAAAGTCCGTATGCGTACGATAATTCTGCACTAAAAGCACAATTTTCTTTATTGCTAAATCCAGTGGAAAAGTATAATAAGATCATCTGCAGGCATAGTCACAATGTGAGGGGTTCCGATTCGCCGTTATTATTTTTTCTGAGTTTAAAAACTCACAAATTTGTCACTTTCTAAATTCGTAATTTGTGAGTTTTTAAACTAGCAAATTTACCACTTTTTAAACTCAGAAAAATAATAAGGGGGAATCACGCCTCACGTTGCGACTATGCCTGCACTTGACCTGATTAAATTATACTTCTCCATTAGATTTAACAATTTATCGGATTTATCAGATTTTGCTTTTAGCACAAAATCATCGAATTATCAAGCATATAGACTTTTAAAACATACGGCAAACGGACAAGCATATGGACTTTTTTCCAGAGTTTTTAAACTGACAAATTTGTCTGTTTTTAAACTCGCAAATTTGCGAGTTTAAAAACTCGAAATAATGCCCCCTCGTTTTTTTTCTTTATATGGCCCTAATACGCTGTCGTACTTCTCTCATGTGTTCAAGGCCAAATATATGTTTTATAAATCAGAAAAATCAATAACAAAATCTTATTCTTTTCATTCATGCCTGAGTTGCAGCTCATTCTTAAAAGCATTTTATTTAGGTAATTACACAACCAAAATCAGAACACGTTTATCAGAAGGTATGTTAATGTTGTTGATGATGTTAAAGTTTAATGATGTTAAAGATCCGTCATTGAGGTGTGAAACGATGCATGTCAGGATGTAATACATCTGGGTCTGAAACCTTTTTCATGTCAAATGCTAAAAATATATTGCAGCTGGTGTGACAGCGACCTCTGAATCCACACGACAAATCATCGTCGTTTTGACTCATGACTCCACAGATAATACATATACTGTGAAATGCATTTTTACAAGATACTGTTACATTCATTTCCTTTCCACATGGATAGTAAGCTCAGAGCTAAAGCTAGCCTAGCTTGCTGGCGATTCTACATGTGAAATGAAAAAGTTAATGCATGTCGTCAAAGCAGCTTTTGGACATGACAGTTTAAGGTTTTGGATCAGAACACCTGAGGGACACCGCTTATTGGTTTGGTTCACACACTCAGTGTGTGCAGCATGATAATATGATAATATGATGATATGATAATATGGTTAGAAGTGAAGCTTGGAGAGTGTTTCTCTTTAGCTTTTCTTCCATTACAGTTTATGCAGGGCACAGATTCGCTTATGGACACCAAACAGTATAATATGACGTAATGGAGTCTCCTCCGTATTAACAGATGTGGAGAGACAGGCTGGAAAAGGTGCAAATAGTTTAGTTTCTTTAATTTTTAATTGATTCTATTATAACACATTATAAATTAATTCCTTATTTACATGCCGTCTCTATGGAAGCTGCAGGTATGTGTTTTTTTCTTCACAGAAAGATTTGCAGATAGTTTATCATGTGTGAGTGGTCCCACAGTTTCACTCACACACACACACACACACACACACACACACACACACACACACACACACACANACACACACACACACAAAGACAGGCAAAGGTTCACACCCTTGCCTGTCCACTCCATAGCAATCGCCTAGTAACCAGCCTGAGTACCATAGCAACGACCCTAGTAACCATCTGAACACCATAGCAACCACCAGGAACACCCTAGCAACCAAACTGAATGCCATAACAACCACCATAGCAACCAATCTGAAAACACCTGAGCAACTACCAGGGACATCTGAGCAACCATCTAGTAATTCACCCTGAGTACAGTAACAACCACCCCAGTGAACACTATAGCAACCACTAAGAATACCCTAGCAACCACAGTGAATATCATAACAACCACCCTGGCAACCACCCTGAAAACTTTTGCAACCACCTACCGACACCATAGCAACCACCTTGAATGTGATAGTAACCACTGTAAAAGTATTACAAATAACAACCACTGCTATTATATTAACCCTTTTAGAAAACCCCAGTCAATACATGCTTAAAGTGTGTGTGTGTGTGTGTGTGTGTGTAGATGTCCACTCGTCTACTTGTTATTGTCTTTGCATTATTTATGAAATTACTCATCTCTAGTCCCGTTTTGACTGTAAACCAGGTGCTGTACATAAAAACTGCACAGTCAGTGTGTGTGTGTGTGTGTGTGTGTGTGTGTGTGTCAATGTTTGTTCTTAGAAAGCTAATACAGAGGCTGTGTGGTCTCAGCAAATCAATACTGTTATTCAAACACTGTAGAGAGCTAGAAAAATCTCTCTCTCCACCTGCTCTCATTCTTTCTCTTCCAGACCTCTTCTATTCATTCTACTCACCCTTCTAGTTGCTCTCTTTTCCTGCATAGCCTCCCTTATTCTCTCTCTTCTTGCCTTTACAACCCAGCTACTTCTTCCCCCAACTTTCTCCTCCTTCTCAGCTCTCCTCATCCCACCTTCCTCACTCGCTCCATTCCTTCTTGTAACTCCATTTCTAACTCTCTCTCTTTCCACATTTCCTTGATTTGCTCACCCTCTTCTCCTCGCTCTCCATCCATCGACATCCCTTCTCCTCTAGCTTTTCTTTTACTTTTATCTTTTACTCGATCTCCCTTTTTCTACTTTCACTCCTACTTCTGAGTCTTTCCTCTATCATTCCTCCCTCCAATTGTTTCACTATGCGTGCCCTCTCTCCTCCTTCTTTACCATGTACGTCTGTAGCTTCACCTCTTCTAAATCTCTTCGTTCATCACTCCATCCTCCAATCTCCCCTTCCTCCACATCCCTCATTCCCTTCATACTCCCATCTCTCACTCATTTAACCGCCCTCCATCTTTCTCCACCTTCCTTTACATCTCTCTCCATCCTTCATTCCGCTCCTCCTTTCTTTCCAGTGACAGCTTGGTGGATAATTGGTGTAAGAAGGAATCTTTTACATAATTATGTAATGTTATGCAGCATATATATGTGATATGAGAGCTGACGTCGTACATGCTGCCTGGAAAATGAAACGAATGTCAAACATTTCAACCTGCAGTCAAAAACAGATCAAAGATGGCTGCATGTGGAGTCGATCATGCAGACACTGATGTGCTCAGCATACACCTTCCTCTCTGTGGAAAGATGCCAAAATTAATCTCTTGAATTTTCCATTAACATAAGAACTGCTGTCAGTTGGAAAATCTTACATCTTCAGAAACTGTGTGCTTTCAATGTCAGGAACTTTTTCAAAAACTGCCGTGAACTCACACTAAGTGTTTTCAGCAGCAGCTACTAATGATGTGATTGTTAGTTTGTTTAAGATTTCGATTCGTTTTTGTATTTACAACGCAAACTTTAAAATGGAATTATAATTCTAATCTGGACGGTCTAATCTACATTTAACCTGATCAGATTGTAATGTGTTAAACTCAACCTGACATGCTTACAAAGTTTAATGTGGCTTCATGTGCCAAACTCAACCTTTTCTTGCCTTAATTTAAATGCTGGTTAAAAAGTACAATATATTATTTGTTCTTAAAGGACCATATCGTCCATTTTGCATGTTTGAGCCAAATATATTCAATTTTCATACACGTAACGTTACTGACAATCATTTCCCAAAGCATACTACTGGAACAGTGAATTAAAAATATTTTTCCTACCTTCCAGACCTCCATTGGTTTCAGTTCATTCTGTTATTAAAATCAACTTGTTGATACTGTAAACGTTCTTGGGATAGGTAATCCATCATCACCAACAAGACGTGTATTCAGGTTTTTTTAGAAGTTATGTAATTTTAGTGTTTAAGCTCAATAAAAAGCGTGGAGTGAATGTATGCCTCCACCGGGGAATATAGTCCCAAAAGAAGACCTGCGTTTATGGAAAAATTTAAAGGACCGTGACTTCATAAGGCTGTGTAACTATTAGCAGGAGAAACATGGATTTTTAAGGTGGGTGTATCGCTTGAATATTTGATTTTGAAAGATTAAGAGATTTTGCAAAATATCAGGAAAGCTGAAATACGGTTTTATTCTTTGAGAAATGATTGTCAGTAATGTAACGTGTAGGAAAATTGAATATATTTGGCTCAAACATGCAAACTGGACGGTATGGTCCTTTAAAATTATTGTGATATACAGATTTTTGAAAACATTTTATATTAAGTATAAATAATAATTAACAAATTGCTCTCTTCAGTTTATATACAGTGTTGAGGTTTGATGGAAGAGACGAGTTTGGTTTCCAGGCAACATGGAGGAGAAGTTTTCGACTTTTGGAAATGACCCAATGTATTGTTTGTGTCTTTGAAAATGTTCTAATTGAAATTTGTGGTATCAAAGAACTGGTCTACAAACAATGTGAAATATGGATCAAAGTGAGTTATTAATCAGCAAATCTCTCAGCGTTATTCAGCTCGGCTCGTTCTTGTGTGGAATGATTCTCCTTGCACTGTTAAATGAGCCCGAATTTCATGCTGTTTGATCACAATTACTCAACACAGCGAGGAGCGTGAAAACTTTCAACCTCAGGAAGAAAGTGTGAGAAAAACTGACCTTAATCTGATGAGGTTTTCACAGCATGAATCATATCAAATATGCCATCAGGAAATAGAACTTCTCATACTGTATTTTTCAGCTGTACGCCTTCAAAAAAAATCGTAAGAGATCTGATAAGTATGAATGAAAGATTAGATGTACAATGATAAAAATGACTCCTCCAACTATTGTGGGTGTGAAGAAAGAGTAATGATCCACTTCAAGGGTTGAATGATTTGCATATCACAAGTGAAAACCCAGTGGAATGCAATAAAGAATAAGTAAGAATGTGCCACTTTCATATGCTGCGTGTTTGTTTTTCATCCTGCCTCATGCTACATACGTGAAACTTCAACAGGAACAGATGCGGCTGAGTAACATATAAATGGGAAAATGAGAAAAAGAAAATTTTCAGGAGGTTTAAACTTGCTAGAAAATGATGTTCTGGCTGATTTGCTGAAAGCAAATGGAAGAAAGTGGAGATTTAAATAAAGAAATTTAAAAAATGACCTTCTACAGAGTCCTTTAGGGGTCATGTATAAAAAAAAAAAATTGTTGCATCATATGCCCATATGTTGCAACAANAAAAAAAAAAAAAAAAGTGGGTAAAAAAAACAAAAGGTAAAAAAAAAGGACACCCCTAAGGGGATATGGAGTTATATAAATGTTGGAGGTATATTTAAATAAAATTTTTTTTAAAAAAACGAAGGAAATAAAAGGCCACATATTTTTCCTCCTTTTTTTTTTAACCTCCAACTGATTTTTTTTCTTCCCCTTAGAGGTGTCCTTTTTTNTTTTTTTTTTTTTTTTTTTATACACAACCCCTAAGAGGCTTCACTTCACTTCGAAATGAACAATGACAAATCCAACAAACAAAAACAAAACTTACATAAACAGAGGTAAAACGATTTATTTCTAATCCAGTTTCACCTGTTTTTATTACCATGACAAGAGCAAATAAAATAAAATAAAATAGGCTTATATTCATAAACTCATTTAACATGAAGCTATAAGCTCAGCTCATCTAATAACCACACAAGTAGGAATACTCATTAGAATTTTGAATAACAGACAATCCGGAATCACAAAAATCAACTTTTAGCATTCTCATGTAGCCTAAGAACAAATAACGAAGCAAAATCTTTTCATTCAACTAAATTTTCTTTTTTACAACTATAGACAAACAGTTTTTCCTTTTTACACACAATAACCAATGATTATTTAAGCGTGACTACCTGAATATGAGCTAAAATAGTTTATCATTAGGCTGCTACATGGGGCTTTGCAGTTTTATGTGAATAAGTCATTATAAATCAGCATATTACAGCGATTATAAATGATTTATAATCGCTGTAATATGCTGTCATAATCTGTAATATAGCTATTACAGTTAATGATTTATAAGCCATAATAACCATTTATAATATTGTCTTGGGTTTGTATTTAAATCAATTTGATGCCTCCTTGTTCAGGGTTTTTCTTGGCTCAAAATGAGGCGGAGGTAGTAGCTACCAGCAAACACTTTTTCCAAGCAACATATTTTAATACTTATTCACGTGTTCAATTAACCTGTTTGCTTGAGCCAGTTGAAGGCATGGTACACATGCACGTCTGTGCACGTGATCAGAATGGTAGCTACCACCTCCGCCTCATTTTGAGCTAACAAAAACCCTGAATCCTCATATTTAACATTTACATTTCACACTTACATTAAAATTGTAAATACATTGTAAATGTTCAATCATTGTGTGGAGCAAAAATCATATGTAAATATTACACTGTTGAATTTCTGTCTAAATGTAAGGAAATTGTGCTAAATGATCAAAAAAACAAAAACTATCAGTTACAAAATAGACAACACTTTTACATTTGGTGCCAGAGTATGAAAGAGGTGAGAGAGTTTAGCTGAGGTAATACAGCGTAAGAATTTACATATGAAGTGACATTGCATAGAAAAAAAAAGCGAGACAGACAGAGAGAAAGAGAGTAAAGGGTGAGGTGCATGTCAGTAATTATGACTTTATACTCTGGAATCCAACATGTCAGACCAGTTTTTCTTGGCTCAAAATGAGGACATCAAGGTCAAACAAACAACATATTTTAATAGGTATTGACGTGTTCAATCAACCTGTTTTCTTGAGCCAGTTGAAGGCATGGTACACATGCATGTGTGTGCACTTGATCAGGATGGTAGCTACCACCTCTGCCTCATTTTGAGCCAAGAAAAACCCTGTTACAGAAAGCTTCACTATTGCATGCGTGTTCCCGTGAGAGGGAATGCATTTCTTGGCAGGGATGCAGTTTTTGGTGCAAAACCATCACTGCTTTGCATGAGTTTCTTCAAACATGCGAACAGACTAATAACAGCAACATCTCAGGTATGAAATCACTCTGATTATTTATGTTTAATTTTGTTTGATCGATCATCTGCTTAAAATGACTGGGTGTGTGTTCAGTGTAGCTCTGAATCTTGAAGAAACATAAAACAATTAGAACTCTTATATCATCACAACCTGCTTGCTGTGTTGATCTGTTCCAACAAAATCCACTGACATGTTTAAAAAAGTTCACTAACACTGATAAACTTTATATTTTTACTCACCGAGCAGTGAAATACACTTTGAAATGTGATGATGTGTAGATTATAAAGTCAGATTGTTCTGCATGTGTTTGTTAAACTGTTCATTGTTACAGTAATAATAAAAGTCATGTTACAATAATAATAATAGTAATAAGTGTGTGTGTGTGTGTATTGTTTGATTGATTGTGTGTGAAACACACACACGCACCAAAGATCTCTCTTTGGTGGTAGAAATTGCCTGGTCAGGGTATCACATGTTGCGTGAATGTCCTTATGAAAGTGTGGTTATGATGCAAATACAATGTAAGCCTTTTTCTCTCTGAATCTTTTTGCCACAGAATTCATGTTTCGACCGTCATCACTATTTCTGTGCAACTGGATTCCTCGTTGCTTCAAGAACTAAGTTGTTAGAGCTCAGCAGCATGTTTCACCACCATGGGATGACTGGACAGTAAATCCATGGCTGCCTATTTTCACCGCAATGTCCTGCACAGAGGAAATATCGTAAAATATCATAAACCATAATTAACAGTTGTAGTTTTTTTTTTTTTTTTTTNTTTTGGCATCTCACACAGCCATGTATTATCTTTGAATAGAAAGAAATTTATTTTCCTCCTCCTCCTCCTCCTGTCTGTGTTATCGATGATATGGTTCACAACATTTGGAACTGACAATGAAATCCATGGAGTTTTTCTCTGCTACAGCACAGACAGCAGTGACAGATCAATTACATACTCTTCCACCAAAGGTCAAGTGTCCACAACAGTCACCACTGCTTGGTAAGTAGACACCAAAGTACAGGTCAAAAGGTTGACAGAGTTCCCTGTATAAGTGTTTAGTTTTAACTGAGTTTGATGCTTTGATTAAGTGAAAGAAATCTGCAGTCATCTCTTCAGAAATAACATAAATGTTTGATTGATAAGTTCTGAACCCCATGCATGATTAAATGAGCCAGGACTGCATTTGAGTTGAGTAATATGATTCTTTTGGCATTTTTGCACATCAGTGGCACTCACCTGAACTCTCTGATTAAGGTACCAAAGGGTCTGAATGTAAGGTTACTATGTACAGGCTGACGGCTATCTATTATTGTGACTTTGAATTAGTTCCTCACCTGCCTCACTCACCTGATTTGCCCCCTTAGGCTTCTTTCTAGACATGCAAAATACATCAGCTGGAATCTTCTTGAATTCTTTTTTTTTTTTTTTTTTTTTTTTATTAACAGGTTGCAAGTTTGAATGAGATTATGTTGAAACCTATGCTAGGCTCAGGACTTATCATTCAGTCCATCCTCACATATGTCCCGTCTTAAATAAGAATTATTTATTTGTAGTAATAATTTTCCTGATTAGTACATGCTTTGGTACTTTTACGCTTAATATTTATATTTAGTAGACACAAGCAATTTTAATTTGTGACTGTTGTTGTAATCTGTTTTTCAGTTTTCCTTCATGCTTTACACATTACATCAGAACCATAGATGAAAGCGCAATAGATAGATATGTTGTTGTAAAACACATATAACACATACCCCGGACCCAACCCGATGTTTTTCCTCTCATTTGGTAATAACGGAAAACAATTTTCTAATTTTTATATACATTAAATTAATTAAACACCTGAGTGGCCCAGCACCAGGTCTGGCACTTACCGTTGTAGCGTTTGCGGTGTTTTATAATCACCATTTCTTAATAAAATGGAGATATATGAATATCTATGGAAAGCTTAGATTCTCCCGAACAAAATGAGCCCAAACATGACATTTCATGACCACGTGATCCCAAGATAAATGTAACTAAAGCACAAGACAGTCTCCGAGCTAAAACCTAGCTTCGTCGCTTCTTGATGATGTAACTTCCAAGGGCAGTCTAAATTTTAAAATCCCTCTCTGTGACTCGATAGTAGAACTAGGAGGATTTGATTGATGGGTCAGTAGTCCTATCATCTTTTACGTAGCCATGGCAACAGGCATGCGTTCCCTGTGCGTAATATGTGCATAATATTCCACTGACAGACCGGAGACTGTGTGCTTGTCCCTATGTAGCATTCACGAAATTTATAATCATTATTTCTCAATAAAATGGAGATATATGAGTATCTATGGAAAACTTAGCTTCTCCTGAACAAAATGAGCCCAAACATGACATTTTATGACCACACAATCCCGAGATAAGTGCGACTAAAGTACAAGATTTTTTTTGTTTGGAGAAGTCATCTGAGGGCCTGATATATACGACCCATGGGCTGCATTTGGCCCGCCAGTTGCGGATCCCTGGCCTACGACCACCTTTTAATTAATGTCATCTTGGAACTTAGAGCACTTCTGTCACTTAAGATAGGTCTGTCATGAGGTAAAATTTGGACNTGTCATCTTGGAACTTAGAGCACTTCTGTCACTTAAGATAGGTCTGTCATGAGGTAAAATTTGGACATGCATAGAGTTATAAACAAGCAAACTGATGTTGAAATACTTGTGAAAGTGATTTGTAGCTCACATGCTGACTGAAGATTCTGTGACTTGATGTTTGAATGCAGAGGGCGCTGTGCAGCTGTCCTTTAAGCCAAATCTGTCACTGAAGGATATTGAGAGTGAGAACAAAGGAGTGACTGAAGGCAAGTATGAGCCTTCAAACTGTACAGCGAGGCAGAGTGTTGCCATGATCATCCCATACCGCAACCGAGAGAGGCAACTCCTCTACTTCCTCCACCACCTGCACCCCTTTCTACAGAGGCAGCAGCTACACTACGTCATCTATGTCATCCATCAGGTAATGCCACACCTCAACAGTGTAACACCACACAAACTTTTCAGATGAAATTAAATGATGTTTAGGCTTTATCACATCCCATAAATGGAACACATATAAACACATACCATGCAGGGATCCCCAATTGGTGGCCCAGGGGCCAAATGCGGCCCGTGGGTCGTATGTATCAGGCCCTCAGATGACTTCTCCAAAAAACAAAATAAAAAAAATTGTAATTTAGTCGCACTTATCTCGGGATTGCATGGTCATGAAATGTCATGTTTGGGCTCATTTTGTTCAGGAGAAGCTAAGCTTTCCATAGATATTCATATATCTCCATTTTATTAAGAAATGGTGATTATAAAACATTGTGAATGTTACATAGGTACGAGCACACGGTCTCTAGTCTGTCAGTGGAATATTACGCACATATTATGCACGGGGAACTGTGGCCTATTGCCATGGCTACGTAAAAGCTGATTGGACCACTGACCCATCAATCAAATCTTTGCTAGTCTACTATCCAATCACAGAGAGGGATTTTAAAATTTAGACTGCCCTTGAAAGTTACATCATTGAGAAGCGACGAAGCTAGGTTTTAGCTCGGAGGCTATCTTGTGCTTTAGTTACATTTATCTCAGGATTGCGTGATCTAAAATGTCACGCTTGGGCTCATTTTGTTTGGGAGAATCTAAGCTTTCCGTAGATATTCATATATCTCCATTTTATTAGGAAATGTTAATAAAACACCGCAAACAACAGAAGTGTTGAGCCTGGTGCCGGGCCGCTCCAGTCATAAAGGGTTAGGTTTAAAAAGAAATAAAAATTTGAAAATTGTTTTCTGTTGTTATTAACAAATGAGAGGAAAAAGATGGGGTCGGGTCCAGCGGGTGGGAAATGATTGGGGGGGGGAGACAAATTTTGGCCCTTGGGGAAAACTAGTTGGGGAACCCTGGTTTATGGGATTCCAGGAGATGCAAGTAAGAATCCCTAAATACAACTGTGCAACTATTATTAGTAATTAGTGGAGTTGAAGTTTCCAAGCTCAGATCTGAAACCATTTTTGCCTTTTTTTTTTTTCTTCATTTAACAAGTTGCATTAAAGCATTTTTCTGAAATGACACTATTGCTACACTTGTGTTTCTGTAGTTGACTCTGAACTGTGATCTCCAATAATAAATCTGAGATTTTTTTTAAGTGGATAAAATCTAAATGACACATCATGTACAATAGGAGAAAACGGGCATGTACACTCGGCTTTGAACTCAATAAAGCATTGTGTTAATATTGTGTTTTGTTTTGTTTTTTTAAGGCAGGTAAAAGAACTTTTAACCGTGCCAAGTTGTGTAATATCGGGTACTTGGAAGCACAAAAGGACTTCAGATGGGAGTGCTTCATTTTCCATGATGTGGATCTGATTCCTGAAAATGATCACAATTTATACGTGTGTGATAAGCACCCCAAACACCTGATAGTTGCTCGGAATTCTTCAAGATACAGGTAAGTACATCTAATCTCCATTAGTCTGGGGTCTGCAGTGTAACTTTTTATTTATCTAGTGAAACATCATCACTGTATTAAGATGCAGCAGTTCACTTATTCATCACAGGCCTGATAAAACTGATAGAACTGTAACGGATCACGGTTTTTATTTTTCTGTCCCAGGCGCCTTTAGAAAGGTAACTTTGGAGGAGTCATAGCTTTGACCAAAGAGCAGTTTGATCGAGTCAATGGATTTTCAAACACTTACTGGGGGTGGGGGTGGAGAGGATGATGACCTTAGCAAAAGGTAAGACATGATTGAACATTTCATTCCATGTATCCATCAGATTAGGTGTTTGCAGACCCGTATTTGCAGATGTGGTTTGAATTCTTTCATGAACTCACTGATGCGTGGTTCTGCTGAGTTTGTGGCAGGATTTGGCTTCAGAAGATGAAGATTGTTCAGCCACCCTATAAAATCGGTCTCTACACCATGATGTCGCACAAACATGATAATGTCAAAGCCAAAAACAGGTGAGTCGGCATAGAGGTGGGGATCATATGCTCTGCTGGTTTCTATGTGCTGGAGGTGAAATAAACACATGCGTCTTTTGCAGATTGAAGTTGTTAAACCAGACACCACAAGTATGGAGAAAGGACGGACTCAACAGCTGTTCCTACAAGGCTTTGTCAGTACAGAGGTTACATCTTTATGTGAATGTTACTGTGGACGTCGGCAAGCCATCGATCAGCAGAGATATCAAACTGGGAGCTCCTCGATGACCAAAATCTATTTCATTTCTTATCTATAGACTACTGAGTGCCACAACATGTGCAAATGACCCCATAATGAGCTATAAAATGCACATTGGTGAAGTTATTTCATATTAAAAAAAAAAAAAAAAAANAAAAAAAAAAAAAAAAAAATCAATCTCATCTACTGACTTCAGCCACTAATGAAACTGATTAAGCAGCAACTTCTCAGCTTTGCATATCATGCTGCCCTTTAGGGCTGGGCGATATGGCCTAAAACTAAAATCTCGATTTTTTTCACACTGATGGCTGATATATTTTTTTTTTTTTTTTTTTTTTTTTTNGGAAGCGAAAAAGCTGTGCTTTGACTGCAGATCTGCACCTCACAGCGCTGCATTGATGCCACTCCGCTGCATGCTTCTGTCACAGCTGCTAACTAGTTTTACTACTACTCACTGCTGCTACTTTTAGTAGCTGCAGCGCCTATAAATAGCTTCTATAAACTTTACACACTGTGAAGCGTGGAGCAAACAGGTTTGTAAAGTTTATAGAAGCTGCACGCCATGAAGCACAAAACTGAACAACTTCGAAATGATGAAGTGACGTTACCTTTTTTTTTAGAAACGAGCTCATCTTCAGTCGAAGTGTTTGTTGCCATCTTGCTAACATGTCTGACCTGTGAAAGCTTCGTGGGCGTGACATCATCGAATGTGACGGACCGTTGATTGGTAAGGGTAGTAACTGCTTCCATTTCTGCTGCAGGCAGAGCCTAGCAGACCCTCATGGACACACAAAAGTATAAGCAAGGCTTGTAGGTTTAACGTGCACAAAACGGGAATGGACTTGATTGACAGAGAACAATCCGCTGCCGCATTTTCCCCGTTAAAAATAGATATTAGTTTTTTTTTTGTTTTTGTTTTTAATCTTGATTTTCTTAATCTTTTTTCTTAATCTTGATTCAGCCATTTTACACATTGTGCCAAAACGTAAAATCGAAGTAATCGATTAAATCAATTTATCGCCCAGTCGGACTGGGTGATTTATTATTTTCCTATTATATTATAAATTATTTTCCTATTGACAGCTGATATTCCACATATTGGTGATGTTGAGCAGCACCCACGTAACCATCCAGCTGTCGGATCAAATCATATAAGTTGCAACAACATGCAAATTATGGACAGTGTGTGTGTGTGTGTGTGTGTGTGTGTGTGTGTGTGTGTGTGTGTTTTGTGTGCCTCAGTATTGGATGGTCCAACTGAAATTGTTTAGGTTTGGTTGTAGGATGCAGTGCTGCTCCTCCCTATACGCAGAACACGCAGAACACACGCAGCGCGTAGGACCTCATCATCCGTGTGGGGCCTCATGCGTGCGTGAGTGGTTTTTTTTCTTTTTTTTTTGCTTAAGCGTATACCACCAAGTCAGCTGGAGGAGAGAGAGGAGACCTGTCCTGTCCATGGCCGTACCCACCACTGAGGTCACCGAGGTCCGGGCCTCGGTATTTTTTCCGAGATAGATAATAAAAGTTGTGAAATAATTGCCTAAAAATAACTTTACTTTGGTGCGGCAAAGATATTGTATAATGGCAAAATGACCGATTTGCTCATCTGATCGCTGTCATTGCTGTGTGTGTGTGTGTNGTGCAGCAGTGCATTATCTTGTCGTTACTACAATATCTTTACTCAACACACACGGTGGTTCTTTACGTCATGTCAACAACTTGAGGAAACCAGACATGCAGGTGAATACAGGTAACTAGAGAAGAGAGTGTTACTACTTTAATGGCATTCATCCTCAAACATTATCTGACGAATAACAGCTCCTGTGTGGTCGCGCTACACTAAACAGCGGCCATCATGATGCTGCCAGCATCATGCCGGTTAGTTAGCTTAACTTGAGTTGAGTGAATTAGCTAGCTAACATTAATTCCATCCATCTAATAGACCAATAAACTTCAAATGAAAGTTGAAATGCTTTTCTTTTAAATTCAGTTTGTGTAAAGGGCTGAAATTAAAATTAAAATGAGGTACCCCTATATTTTTATTGCAAGATTATCCTTACATGTAACTGGATATTTATATGTAAATATGACCCTGTGTTTAACCGACAAAAATGAAAATACTGCATCAGTCAAAGCTCAGCTTTGGAAAGGGAAAACAAGATGAGGAGCAGGAGGCAGAGAGAAAAAGAGAGAAGGTGATGGAGATGAGAGAGGAAGAGGAGAGGATTAGCATTATGTCCCTGTTCAACACAAACAAAAATTCAAACTATGTCATCATTACCACATTTATACAGTATTTGTTCTTTGGTAATTACAGTGGAACCTAAAGGCTCAAGTTAACAACACCTAGCATCATTATAGTGTAATGTAGTATTGTTGTATAACACACATTTTGCTTGTGTTTATGTACTGTTTGAGACACATTTCTATAATTCAAATCCAAAATGATACAAACTCAAACACAAAGATGAAATAAAGGTGTATATAATAATTTTACTAAATTATTTTTAATACACTTTTGCAGGAGAGACAAGAGAGGAGTCACAGAGAAAGGGACAGGTAGTGAATACAGAGGGTGAGAGAGGACAAAGAGTTGAGGGCAAAGAAATTATCATTCTCACCTCTTCAGTATTTCCAGATTGTAGTGAGGATCATTCAGTGCAGCATTTAACCTGATTCTCATGTATTACTGCTTCACACATCATTTATGCTGCTGCCCACTGACATGGCTTTAAAGCTACTGTTATTAAATTGTATCTCTCCAAATGTCTTAAAATGCACATATTTAGATCAGGGAAATCAATTTTTTTTTTTCGGGGGGGGGGNTTTTTTTTTTTTTTTTTTTTTTGTGGTTAATGTTTAATCTGTGACTTTCTTTTAAAATAAAGGTTGTTATGTTAAGTTAAAATGACATTCTGTTATGCGCTGATTTTGCAGGGGCACCGTAAATACCATACATTTAGCGTGTCTGGTGAGCCGGGGGGGCTCATAACACATTCTGCTCAGGGCCTGGTAGGATATTTAGAGACTTTTCAGCAAAGTGAGACGTGTGTTTGTTTGGTGTTTTAGCAGAGTTTATAATCCAAGTCGAAATCTTAGATAGAATTTATACATTTCTACCAAATGTACATTTTGGGTTAAATTGGATTTGTCTGGTATTTTGTATTTGGTTGCCTCATGCTCTCCATTTTTTTTTTTTTTAAAGTGTACTATTGTTGCCACAGTCCTGTATCTCTCCTATCTAGCTGCAGGCAGGGAAAATCTTATCATAACCAGTAGAAATGATGCCAAAACTGTGAAAATAGGACACACATTGTAGAAATAAATGAATTTTACTTGAAGACTGATTCATAAATGTGCATCAAAGTGTGTATTTGGTCTGAAGATACATACAAAACATACATACATACCAGAGCTTACAAGCACACATGCACCTATTTAAAAGTACCATTGTTGCTGCTGTGTACCTTTGGTACTTTCACACCTGCTTTCTTTGCAGCAGTAAAGCAGAAAAAACTATATTGCTGTTCCAATAACTTGTGACATGACTAATATAGTACTCGTATATTTATATTAGTGTCAATTTCTGTCAAAAGACATGGAAAAATCTGGATGATACCAACGTTCTGCATGGTAGTGTAAGTACCACTACTCATTTTTAGTGTGTGTGTGTGTGTGTGGNGGGGGGATTGTATGACATAAGAGTGACATCAAACTAGTCACTAATCCTGCTCGTGCACTCATATTAACTTGAAACCAGAAAAAATAACATGACTGATGACAACGCACAATCACCACAACACACACCAACAGACAATCAGTTTGCAAGAAAACATACACAAGTTAATGTCGTTTGCTCTCTGTATTTCACATATGTGCACCAGAGGTGGGTAGAGTAGCCAGAAACTGTACTCAAGTAAAAGTATTGTTACTTTATGATAATAGTAACTCAACTATAAGTAAGAGTAGTCACCAAAAAATTACTTGAGTGAGTAAGAAAGTATCCATTAAAAAGATTACTTGAGTAGTGAGTAACTTTGATGAAGCTCAATTTTTGAATAATCAACAAGTGCTCCTCTGAGGGAAAAAAAAATGCAAAGTAGCCACACGTAGCTTCTAATACAATCCAAATCATATCATATAAAGAAACGGTAGACAGTAATAAATCAAATATTTACCACATAACAAATNAATCCAAATCATATCATATAAAGAAACGGTAGACAGTAATAAATCAAATATTTACCACATAACAAATGATGACAATTCTGGTCTGGCCTCAAGACAGTTAGCTAGGTTAGCTTCATGAATTAACTCAGAGTAGAACAGGAAAACTTGAGTTAGCATTAGCAGCAGCAGCTAGTTAAGTAGCTAACGTTGCAGCTTACCGCCACGTTTCCTCAAGTTCCATGTTGATTCTTAGAAGCTGAAATGTCACATTTTTAGGTAGACAAAGACGTAACGCGTTATGTAGCTGTTGGTTTTAGTAGACTTTGGGGCCGGTGGGGTGAATATGGCCAGATAAAAATGCCAGTGATGCTGAGGACAAATAACTCTGTAATTGTCCGCTGTTTCTCTGCACCAGCCTTTCTCTTTTTAGAATCCATTTTTCATGTAAGCGCCAGAAAATTATGAAAGAAAATAAATCATGTTTGCTTAGTTTAAGTTCATTTTAATTCATATTATATTATATGCAAAGGCACCGGCCGGCCCACCTATCAAGCTGTGTCAACCCATCGTTGTCATGGAGATGACAGGACGCTGAATGTGATTGGTCCAAAGCTCTCACACACACACACACACAGTGGAGCAGTCACTGTGACTTTCTCTGCTGCAGTGGAGAAAGCGGAGAATTTTGACTCGATGCGTCGGAGCGATGTCTCCAATTAATAAAAAAGTAACGCAAAGAGTCGACCAAATGTAACGGAGTAAAAGTATATTCATAAATATACTCAAGTATGAGTTAAAAGTATCCTG
>VXCM01007705.1:0-20240 GCA_014773175.1 Lucifuga dentata | reverse complement strand
GGGGGTGGTATCTGCTTTGGCTGTGGGTGTGGAGCTCTGACTTAGCAGGCCCTACTCATGCATGGAGTATGGATGTATCTCCGCCCCTCCTGCTCTCCTGCTGGTGGCGCTGTGGTATGCTGGACTGTGCAGAACGGGTCCAGGGTCTGTCGCAGGATCTGCAGCTGCACCGCCTTCATCAGTCAGGCAANGGGTCTGTCGCAGGATCTGCAGCTGCACCACCTTCATCAGTCAGGTTTGCCTGACTGATGAAGACCTTAGCATGTTGCTTTAATAAGCAGCTTTTGTGAGCAAGAAACATCGCTCGGACCGTCTCCTCCTCCTCCTTCTTCCTGCTAAGTCCTGCACCTCATCCCAACTCGGGTTGGATGTGCATCCGTCTTTTTTCTACTTCCTCTTCACTCCTCATTAACATCAGTGACGATCACCATGCAAAGCAGTGCAGTATTTTCCTCCGTTTGCTTCAGTTATTCTCATTTTTTACTGCCTCGCAGATGGTGAATTATAAATCTGAGTGCAGAGAGGCCTGCCCCTGTGTCCTTTCCACTCCTTCATCAACGACTCCTCTCTGACTCCTCGCATCTTGTCTGAGCCTCTCCATCCCACGGCCTCCTCTGGCAACCTCTTCCTCCTCCTCCTCCTCCTCCTCCTGGCCAGATGCCAGAGTGCCAATCACTGCATCTGTCTGTCAGCAGAATACCAACTGATGAATGCTTTCACTGCAACCATTAATAAAACTGCAGCGCGCCGCTCACTGTAATTGAGAGGTACAGCTNTAATGCTTTCACTGCAACCATTAATAAAACTGCAGCGCGCCGCTCACTGTAATTGAGAGGTACAGCTTGGGATGCATTGAACTAAATAAGAAGGACATATAGGGCCAATGTGAAATGTGTGTGTGTTTGGAAATGGGTGTGTTTTTAAATGGAGAGGGAGGATGAAGAGCGGCTCCTCTTGCTCCTGACAGCCAGTGATGTAGCTGCTGCAGCACAAAGCAAACACTGCACCGTCGTATTTATGTGAGGGTAAAGACTGAGAGTACACGCCATCTTTTATCTGGTTTATTTAGTGCTTTTTATGACCGAGGTGGGGGTGGGGTGGAGGGGTGTCCAAGTGTGATTTCTGCATAGTGGTATCTGATGATGAAGCACTGGTGTCTGGGCTGCTGGCACCAGCGGTGATCCACGGGCGCCTGGCCGGACGCAGCCTGACTGCCTGGCTCGTCTATCTCATCCATCTCTGCTCGCTGCTCAAACAGCAAAGGCGTCATCGTCCCGATGAGGCAATGTCGATGTCGTAGATCGCTGGGACTTGGGTCAAAGAATGGTTGGTTCGATTTTGAGGCAGATCCAGGAAGGAGGGACTGCAAGGGCTTGATATACCTGGGAAGCCATAAGTCAGAATTATGTCGTTTATGATCGCGGTGCATTCAAGCTAAACGTGAAAATTTTTGTTTTGCTTGAATGCATGATGGTCATACCAGCTTAGCTTCTTTTGGTCCACAGAGCAAAAGAAGTTAAGCTTTTCCTTTCTGCCTACATGTTTAATCTGATACTGTCTGTATGCTGATCCATTTAAAGAAAATGCTTCTAATCATTCATTTATAAATACAGAATCTACTAGCCATGTTGTAATGACATCAAATCAATGCTGAACTTGGTTTGAGGAAGGTTGCCCTTCCCTTAACTTTACCAGTAGGAATTCCAAGTTGATGGGTCGATTTCTTTGACTTTTTTTCAGTTGGAGGTTGGAATTGAGTTCTGAGTTTAAGTTGAATGCAGTATCCATCCATTTTCTTCCGCTTATCTGGGAACTGGTGGTGGCAACAGTCCTAGCAAGGTAGCCAAGATGTTTCTCTCCCCAGCAAATCCTGGGGATTCTGAGGCATTAGCAGCAATGCCATAGGTTTGGTTTCAAACTTTTGTTTTTTTCTTTGGATGAGCAACATGCACAGTTGTGCTGCACTTACTGTCTTATGTTTTTCTATGTCATACACGTACAAAGAACTTGATTGTGTAAAATATTTGCTTTGTTAATTTATGTATTTATTCATTATTTATGCATTTATTGATGTAAAAAAGACTGGTATGGCTTTTTTCTCATTCCTCCTATCATGCCCTCTAATGGCTCAGACGCTGGCATCCACAAACTGTTTTTATATGAAATAATGTGATCAATAAACTAAATTATTCGAAATAGAAGCCATTTAAAAACATTTAAATTTTTTAAAAATATTTTGTTTAACCACTAAAAAAAAAAAAAAAAAAAAAAAANAAAAATTAAAAAAAAAATCATTTGCTAGCATGGCAACAAGACAAAACAATGAAAGCCTGGACCCATGCCAATAACGCTTCCACAGAATGCTCACTGCTGGCATCAAACCATGACAGTCAGCTGACCAAAACACGCTAAAATATGGAATAAATTTGTGTTCTTTCCACATTGTGAAGATAATTTCCTAAAAAAGATTTCATGATAAGTTTTCATCTCCATTATTCCATTTTAGACAAAAATCCCCTGCNTAAAAAAGATTTCATGATAAGTTTTCATCTCCATTATTCCATTTTAGACAAAAATCCCCTGCATCAGCCTGCAACATACGTTAAAAGCAGCCAATCAGAACGCTCCTGATAACATTTTACAAGTTTTGACAATGATGAATGATTGACAGTGATTTTATCCAATAGGAAATGCTTAGCCTTAAATTGACCAATCACATGGCTCGGCAGGTTGTTTCACTGTGGTTATAACCCACCTGAGCCCTGCATCTCCACCTGCTACTACCAGGATTTTCCTGATAAAATTAATTTAAATCTCAAATCAAGTGAGTGATTTAGTACTATCAGCAAAGATGATTTAAATACAAATACAGTAAATATTTTGAATGATCAAGCTTTGTGTATGTGTGTATGAGATAGAAGAACATAGACAAGTAAACACGCATGACTGAGCATATTGTGTCCCGATCAACATTAAAACCAAAACCTCTCTGAATTCTGTGATGTTTCATCGTTTAAATTATAATTATTTGCCGCTTCAAATTCGCTGCTGTAAATTGCTCTCACAGATGCTTCTCAGGCAGCAGACAGCCTGACTGTGGGTTGCCAGATCAGCAGGAATCACAGAACGCGCTGTCAACCAGTCAGAACAGCTGCTTTTTACAGCAAACACACAAACCTGGCAGCTCTGCACAGATCTGACTGGCTCTGCTGGACTTTAAGCAGCAAGACGGTTTGAGATCATTACAAATATTGGTAGAAGTACGTTCCTACCGTCCCTACCTAAATCTACACCTATGGCTACCAGGTCAGATAGGATATGTAATCCCTCCAGGAGTGTAGTTGTGCTCCCAGTTCAATATTCTGTTAACACAAATTAAATGTGTGTTAACAGAATGACCCTAGCCCATTATGTGCTGTATTGTGCTACATAGAGCTGGGGAACATAGGAATGACTCCATCCCTCCAGCGTGTTCTGTCTGCCCCGGGGTCTCCTCTCAGATTGACATGCCTGGAAAACCTCCAAAGGGAGGTGTCCTAATCAGATGCCCGAACCACTTCGGCATCCTTTCATTGAGAAGGAGAAACGTTTCTACTTTGAGTCTCTACCACGTCTGTACTCCTCTCCATTTCCCTAACCACTCCTCAAAGAAAACTCATTTCAGCCGCTTGTATTCGCAATCTCATTCTTTCGGTCATGACCCAAAGCTCACGACCATGACTGAGGACTGGAACGTAGATCGACTGGTAAATTGAGAGAAGTGTTGGATCACCATTTGGGACTCAGGGTCAATTTCAGGGCCCTGAAGTTGTGACGTTCCCATCAGAATCTGCAGCAGTAGACATAAGGCTGTAGCAGCTAATTGGCTAAATAACAAGCACACTGATTGGCTCCAGACCCTTTTTGGTGGACATTTTGACCTATCAAACACAGGTGTAGCTAATTACATTAATAGCAGCTGCGTTCCATTAAGGCGAATCAGTTCCAGAGCCCTGCTATGGTCCATGTTGGCTCACAGGCATAGATAAATGGAATGGAGCCATGAATGTTATTAGTTACACTTGTGCTTTTCATGCTATAATAAGAGATGATATGAGGATGTGTGAGAAATCTATTGGATGGAATTAAGGAGGATGAAGTTGATTTTTGAATTTAAATAAAAACACAAGGATTTTTTTTTGTTTGTTTTTTTCTGTGTAAAATCTTATAATGTCAACTGTCATGTCAAGACTGTCAAGTGAGTATATAAATATTTAAATAACTAAGGAAGTAAAAATGATATTGTATATTGTCATTTTACAGAGAAAAATTGGATAATCAAATTAACATTTAAAAGCTAATTAAAAGTGAAACTTAAAAACAGTGTTTATGATTTTCTAAAAAAAATAAAACTTCAATATACATTTTACCATGATCATTTAAGTATTTTAGTCTACATCTTCCAAGGTTAGTTAAATTCAAAGAAAGATCTGAAAAAACTAGAAATTCCAGGCTATTATCATTTTTTTTGTTTTTTTTTTGTTTTCTAAGTTTGCTCAAACTTTTGAGAAAATGAAATACAATCCACCTTGTTTGTCCATCTATTTGCACCCTTCCCGTAGAATGACCCACAGAGCCAGGTATAATTCAGTAATAATATCACAAAATGCTCTCTTTTCATCCGCATCCGTACAAAAATATCATTTATCCATGCCGTCACCCTGATGTTCACATACAGATAGTGCAAATAATGTAACATTTGTGTTGGCATCAAGGTTTATTATCCTTTATAATGTACAATATACAAAAATATAGGATACCAAAAAATTCACAGTGTCTAAAAGGCAGTGATTACAGTCTACATGACAGGTCTAACAGACACCTGGTAAGTTGCATAGAAGGACACAGAGCCTCACATCATCAGGGACAGAGCTCTAAACAGACCAATCACAGGGGACTTCATCAGTTTGGTTCATCCAATCAGAAGCTTTGAGACGTCTGATTCTCCTTTAAATGTAACTGAATGGTGCAATCTAGAATCATTAAAGGACCATACCGGCGATAGTTCATGTCTGAGCTGAATATATACAATCTGCATACATGTTATGTTACTGACAACCATTTTTCCAAATATAGTACTGGAGCTGTAAATTTTAGAATTGTTTTTCCTACCCTCCAGACTGCCATTGGTTTCAGTTCAGTTCCAGTATGACATAAAAATCAACTTGTAGAGACTTGAAACAAACATGAGGTCAGTAATTATCATAGCAAACATGATGTCGATTATGTTTTTTTTTTTTTTTTTTTTTTTTTTTGTCAAAATAATTGATCCAACACAGAGCTGCAAAGACCACAATGTATTCCTCCGCCAGGAAATATAGTCCCAGGAGAAGACTTGGCTTTTACTGAAAAATTAAAACAACTGCCTTCTAAAATCGTGAGTAATTGTTAAAGATGGTGAAACATTGAATTTTAAGGTGTGTGTATCACCTGAACATTTGATTTTTAAAGATTAGGGGATTTAAAAANAACATTGAATTTTAAGGTGTGTGTATCACCTGAACATTTGATTTTTAAAGATTAGGGGATTTAAAAACAAAAAAACAGGAAACTAAAATACGGTTTTATGTTTTGGAAACTGGTTGCCAGTAATGCAACATGTTTGCTGGAGATAAACATGGAAATTCGCCGAAATGGTCCTTTAAGACTCGGTCATACTGTGAGTGTGCGATTTTTTTTGTTTTTGTTTGTTTTTTGTTTTTTTTTTGTACTTTTTCAGTGTGAATTAGATGCTGCTCTGTGTTTGACCAGCTGGGGGTTAGGGGTCACATCACGGAGCTCTGTCCCCAAACAAACCTCATGGTTGGTGTGTACTTAGCTGCTGCACTTTTTTTCTTTAAACAAACAGTGTTAGCTATACAATATACAGGTACATTTACATGACGGTTTCTCTGGGGTCGTTCAACGGGCTGCAGAAGCTTCTCACCTCTATATACAGACAGCTGCTCATCTTGTGCACGAACAGCTGAAAAGCATCGCTGGGTTAGCATTCACTAATCAGGCATAATAATAAAATATAGCTGTGAAAATGCCCTTTAAAACCAAGCTTTGACTATAGTGTTTCCCCCCTCCCCTTGCTTGACTTACAGTGATTAGCATCTCATACACAAAGCGTCTATGAAGCGTCTCAGTCATCCAGGTCATTGGAAATGTAGCTTTAATCATTCAAGATGACTGGACCTGTTTAACATGTTAAAAACCACAAAACCTTAAAAACGTTTCTTAACTTGTCCAAGTAGCTTCTTCATTTCTGAGTCAGTGGTTAACGTTAAAAAGGCTCTGAGAGTTGTTCAAACCTTGGGTCAGGTATTTTCTGGGAGATAAAGGAGCATACCGTGATTTTACTTGTTTTAGCCCAATAAATACAGCCTACATACGTTATGATACTGACAACCGTTTTCCAAAATATGCTACTGGAGCAGTACAGTTTAGGTTTGTTTTTCCTACCTTCCAGAGTGCCATAGTTTTCAGTTCATTTTAGTACTCTGTTAAAAACTAGCTTGTAGAGAGTTCATGTCATAAAATGTAATTCTTCTTCTTATTTTTTTTTAATTACTTAAGTTAACCAGCTACACGGAAGTTGTATGTATCCGCCAGGGAATATAGTCCCAGGAGAAAATGGCATTTTACCAAGAAATTAAAAACAACATTCCTTCTATGTTCTGATGTACATGTTAGCAGGTGAAACAGATTTTTAAGGTGGGTGTAATGCATGAACTTTTGATTTAGATAGATTCTGGGATTTGGCAAAATATCAGGGAAAAAAATATGGTTTTATATTTTGGAAAATGGTTGTTAGTAACGTAACATTTATGCAGGTAGCATTTATTGGACTTAAACAGTGCTTGAAGTGGGCCGGTACTCACCAGTATGCAGTACCAGGACCTTTGTGATTTTCATTTCAGAATACCGGGACATTTTCAGGAGTACTGGAACCTCTCATGAATCTTCCTATTCTACTGCAGAACAATGCAGAGGAAAACAACCACAGATATAGAAACAATAGTAAAGGTTGCAGCCGGACGAATGAAATCAGGGGACCACATATTTACATACGCTTATGTACCAGTTCCCTCCACCGGACCCAAGCTGGTGACCAGCCAATGGTGACCAGCACATGGATAAGGGGAGTCCTGGCACCTTTTTTTGTCCACTTCAAGCACTGGACTTAAACATGCAAAATCGCTGGGATCATCCTTTAAGGAAGCTATCTATACACTAACTATCTATCACCTGCTCACAATGCTGTTCTGGCATCTCATCCCAGCCTTGGCAACTGCAGAATGGTTTAAACCTCAGTTCATGTGACTCTAATGACCCCAACGACTTTCTCATGGCCGCCATGGGATGCTAACGACCCTTACATCACACCCATGTGACCCAAAGTGTGAATGACCCCGAGGGGATTAACGGCGGTTTACTGCCCACCACTGACTGAGAACTGAAGAAACTGCTTTGATGAGTGCTGAAATGTCTTTAAGACCAAATAAATCCACTTTCCTTGAATTACTTCTGCCACATAGTTGATACATGAAACGTAGAAAAAACGTAAAATGCCTGAAGTGTGTGAAAAATGTGGGAAAAAAACATATACCTTTATGGATCTGCTCATATATAGCAATATATGTATGAAAGCATTTACATTGTACATAATACAGTTATCCCTTATTCAGTAGCACACACACACACACACACACACACACACACACAAATACACTTTTTGTTGCAACAGGAACTNCAGTAGCACACACACACACACACACACACACACACACAAATACACTTTTTGTTGCAACAGGAACTAAACTGATGTTTTTGTTACAGCTGTATTTTGTAAAGAAAAAAAACAGTCACTTCATTGATGTGTGATTATTATCCTTTGACATAAAGGGGACATACTAATATTATTTCCATGTTATTTTCATTTAGGACTCTACTTTGAAACCCTTGTAAAAAAAAAAAAAAAAAANCACATTGATCCACCTTGCTCTCCCACCAATGTGCACACTGAGTGAAAACAAGCCATTTTAGGTACTGTCTCTTTAAGAACTCCTCCTGAAAAGCTTGCTTTGCTGTGATTGGCCAGCCATGATGTGGCAGATTCTGGCGAAACACTTACTCACTACCTTTATGCTTGGAGGTTGTGTCTAACCAGGCGTGTATGCAGGTAAATTCACGTGTTACATGGTGACATCATCATGTTACAGAAGTAAAGATTAGGCAAAACGACGCTTTCAGGGCAGTTCAGCACCTACAGGTTTGTCTTATGGGATACATTTCTAAAGGCTTTAGCCTCAAGTTTTGTTGTATGAACACAAAACTTTTCTAAAACGTATTAAAAATCAGGGAAAATGACAAAAAAGCATAATATGTCCCCTTTAATATTAAACATGCTGAAGCTGGAATAGTTGCCAAACTGGTGAAGCTCAAGAAAACACGAGTGTGTGTGCATTCAGCGAAATGAATGATGAGAAACAGGAATTAATCAGCTATACAGTGTTTATTTTAACAAAATATTTCCTCCTATGCTACTGCTCATTGGAGCATAAAACAAATACTTCTCATATTAAACAAAAAAAAACAAAAAACAAACAAACATTAAAAAAGAACAAGTGCCAGCCTACTAGCTTATTCTACCTTTTATCATCATAAAAAAAACTCCAGTTGTTCAGCACACTAGCCATATTTGATATGGCCGCCGTGCTATTTAGCGCTCAGTAGAATCAATGCATCTGCTGGAGAATCAATTGGAGAATCAATTAATTCCCTTTCGGAAGTCCTCAACATTCTTGGAAAAACGAAGGAGAAAAGAGAGGAAAAATCTCACCCTTGCCCTCTTTTGCATACAGGCACCAAAGGCATTCCCAAAGCTGTATGTACAGAACGCCGTTTCCCGTGAAGCCCCTTCGCTCCGACTCGCTCAGACTTTAGCGTCCGCTGAAGTGTTGAGGTGTGGGACTCGACTCATTAGCAGATATAACGACTAATTCCTCTTTATCTTTGTGTTTGTGAGCAGAAATTATACATATGTAATGAGTCTCACAGTCCGCCCTGTCCCGCGGCGAGTGCTCCACGCCGAGGCTCTTATCTCTCCCGTCACATAAAACGCCAACAATAGAGGGTGTNCGGCGAGTGCTCCACGCCGAGGCTCTTATCTCTCCCGTCACATAAAACGCCAACAATAGAGGGTGTCGGATCTGTCCTGAATGACGCCGGCCCGATATCGATCTCTAATTTAATTCATCATCGACTCCAGTGAGTTTTTCTCTTCTGTCGTTATTCTCTTGCCGCGCTGAAGCGAGGACAAAAAAAAAAAAAAAAAANAAAAAAAAAAAAAAAAAAAAACGCCATTTGTTCTCAGTAACTCCTTTTGTTGTTGAGGGACCCAAAGTTCATTATGGGCTGAGTCATAACCAGACCGTGAACTGGATCCATTTTATGTTCCGCTGGAGTACGTTTGTGGAATGCTGGATGCTCGAGTATTCCCTTCAAATCCATAACTCATGGTCCTTATAAAAACATTCCTTGCATAAGTCTGATGACCACATTGTCATCCGAACCCACGTCTTCCAGTGAGGGCGATTGGAAATTTCCCGATGCGCCTTTGAACGTATCATGCGGAAGAGGCTACAGAAAGATGGAGGAAGGCAATGGCGAACAAGAAGAACCTGGTTGAGATCTGAGGAAGAGCTGAGTTCAGTTTGCGTCGGTTTGGTTGCGTCGCCGTGGCTTTGGGGCATCTTTGTGGCGGCGGCGAGAGGGCGGAGGGCCGTGAGGGGGCGTGTCTCAGCTGTTGTTGCTGTGGTTGTAGGTCCTGCATGGGGAGGGGGAGGAGTTGGGCTGGTAGTCGTATTTTCCCAGCGCTGTGGGATAGTAGGTGGTGGTGTAGACGTTCGTCTGCTGAAGCGGCGTTGGGTAAAAGTTGGACCTCTCGTCTGGCAGCAGGTTGTTCTTGTTCAGGGTCTGAAATGACAGCAGACGAAGGAAGAGTCACGAGGAAGGAACCGAGAAACGTTCCCTGCTGAGCCTGTAGAATCATATTCAATATTTTATGCCGTTTTATCAAAGAGTCAGACGCGCCGAATCGGCCTTTCACGAGCGATACGCGTAATATGTAAATAATTCTCACCGCGAGCTGAAGGAAATAACTCCAGGTTGCCTTGAGGTTACAGCGTGTGCATTGCAAGTGTATCACCAACGCAAAACCACTTTAACAAATTTAATTTATTTCACACCGGGCGTTTTTTGTCCACTAATTTATGAGATGGCAGGACGTCGCCGCAGCTCTCTTAAATAAAAAGTCTAAAAAACGCCGTTTATTGTAATGCGGTTGCCGAGGCTCCAAACATCAGGTGAAACACTTTCCAGAGGAAGCATTAGCCTAATGTAATCCATCTGAGCGGCTCGGGGGAGCGAGGCGGCACGGTAATCAGGTTAGAGCCGGCGAGAAACACAACAGCGGNAGCGGCTCGGGGGAGCGAGGCGGCACGGTAATCAGGTTAGAGCCGGCGAGAAACACAACAGCGGCCGTCATAAATTGGCCTGGAGGAAAGGGAGCTAACGGTGAATAAACAGGGTTGTAATGGCAGAGAATGACAGCAGCAGAGGTCTGCTTCTCCCTCTGGTCATTAAAGCTGATGGCTAAAGGACCATGCCGGCGGCTTGTGCACGTTTGAGCTTAAAATACACAACCTGCATGTGTTGCATATTTTAGCTTTTTGTAATGTTTGTTCAAATTCCCTCATCTGTCAAAATCAAATCTGGTGATACACCCACCTTCAAATTTAATGATTTGCCTTCTAACACTTATGCAGGATTGTAGAATTTAAATTTCTTGGTAAAAGTCGTTTTCCAGGGACTTGGGAAAAAATATATATATCTGGATTAAAGTAATGAAAATGAATGGCAGAAGGAAACAATGCAACACGGGAGAGGACATTAAAGATGCACGGACCTCTGGAGTGGAGTTTGTGGACTTGCTTGAATGCATGGTTGGACTGAAAGCGGGGAAAGGACGCGGCCTGACTAATGCTTGAGGAAGCTAATGGCGTCCATTAATAAGGAGCGGCTTTGCGGGCGGGTGAGGAAGGTTTAACGCTTATAGGTTCCACGTAACAGCAAGGTGGAATGAAAACGAGCATAATTCATCTTATGTCGTTAGTGCTGTATTGAGATAAATGCATGAACAAAGCCACTAAATAAAACATGAAGTGCATTCATTGCCCTTGGATGCTCAACATTTACATCCTGCGTTTTATTAGAACATTTGTGTGTGTGTGTATGTGTGCGTAATATTAACACTTTAGACACTGGTAGGTTCGTCCGCATTTAGGGTAAATATATCAAGTAAATATATCAATTCCACCTCTGCTTGGGAAGAGAAGGATTCACAGACTAATGTAGGTTCAGAAGAGCTGGAAGTTTAGGACAGGAAATGGTTTTTCATATTACTCAAGTGTTTGAGTAATATGAGTTTGGATGGTGGAGAGAAATGTTACATAATTATCTAGCTGCACTCTGATTTGTTCTTATGATTTTATACACATTTATAAAATCATAAGAGATGGAGAAAGATGTCTCTCTCCATCTCTCTCTCTCTGCCTGTCTTTTTTCTGAGCTATTTCATTCTGTTTTCTCTCTCTCTCTCTTGCTTGCTCTGCTGGCTTACTTATCCTAATCGCCTCTTCCTCTGTCTTTTTTCTATGAGCTATATCATTCTGTTTCTTATATTTGCATTGCTTTATTTTGACATGTTTTTCTCCTTGTTTGCTGTTTTTATCTTTCATGTATATTTTAACGTCTCATTGTTTTTATTTCTTTGTAATTTGTCTTCACCTGGCCGTTTGAAAAGAGGTAATCTATCTTTGAATAGCCTCTCCTGAGGTTTCTTCCATTTTTTCCTTGTATAATAAGTTTTTTTTTTTGTTTTTTGTTTTTTTTTTTTTACAGAGTTTTTCCTCTTCCGTCTTCTTAGTGAGCTTGGGCTGGGTTGGAAACCCTGAATGTGCAGACCTGTAAAGCCCTTTGAGACATTGTATGTGATACTGGGCTTCATATAAACTTGACTTTAGCATCTGTGATGCAGCAATGATGGAGGATGACCTCGTACCTTGAACTCCATGGGAGTGTACTTCTCGTTCTTTGGTGTGGTGTTGCCCTTGTAGTTGAGGTGGTTGGGCGTGGTGGGATGGATGACGGCGGACTCCTGTGATGGCTTGTGGAAGCGTTGGCAGTACACGTAGATCAGGAAGGACAGCAGCCCCGCCCCGAGGAAGCAGGAAACGCCGGTGGCGATCAGGTGGATGGTGGTGAACGCTGGGAAATGAGGAAGAGCCGCCGAGCGTTACCACACAACATCACATCTTCCTCCCTGCTACCCTGGTCTGGCTCTGATTCACCGTAATATCGAGAGAAACAACCTGGCGATGCAACCCACAGATTTGGCTTCGCTCATTTTGCTCACAAGACCGTGGATGAACTGCTTTAAAGGACTATACCAGTGGGTTTTTGCTTCGTTGAGCCTGATAAGTACGACCCGCACGTGTTACATTACTGCCAACCATCTCCCAAAGCATGCTACTGGAGTTGTACATTTTCACATTGTTTTTCCTACCTTCCAGGCAGCCTTTGGTTTGAGTTCATTCTGAGATTTGAAATGTGCTTGAGATCGGCAATCCTCACAGCAAACTGCACATTGAAGTCAGTTAAAGGACCATCCCAGCGATCCTGCATGTTTGAGCTCAATATATACAACCTGCATACACATTACATTACTGACAATTTCCAAACATAAAACCCTATTTTAGTTTTCCTGTTGTTTTTTCAAAATCCCTAATCTTTCAAAATCAAATGTTCAGGTGATATACACCTTAAAATTCAGCATTTTGTCTACTAACACTTATGTACGAAAAGGCACAGACGTTTTAATTGCTCCATAAAAGCTGTCTTCTCCTGGGACTATATTTCCTGGTGGAGACATACATCGTCTTCCGTGTGGCTCCGTGTTGGATCAGTTAAATAAAGTTACTTTGACACAAAATCCTAACAGACGTGTTGTTTGCTGTGATGAATTATGTATCTCAAGCGTGTTTCAAGTCTCTACAAGTTGATTTTAGCAGCGAACTGGAATGAACTGAAACTAATGGCAGACTGGAAGGTAGGAAAAACAATCTAAAATTTACCGCTAACGTCATATATTTTGGGAAATGGTTGTTGTAATGTGTATGTGGATTGGATATATTGGGCTCAAACATGCATGATCGCTGGTATGGTCCTTTAATTGTAATGTTTGAACACAATTAAAATGTGCATGTGGGTTGTATTCATTAGGCTCAAAACCACAGTATGGTCCTTTAAGACAGGTGTTATTTTAGGTGGCTGAGTCAGACTGGCTGAATGCACCAGCCACAGAGCTGTCGCTTCTTATTTCAAACTTGCAAAATATGATCGCTGTCCTAGAAACGTCACATTTCTTAACAATTTGTGTGGAACAAATCTGAGGTGAGGAACAGCCAAGCAGCAGCAGAACACACACTTCTGGCTGTTAATAAGGAGTCTGGAGAAGTGGAGGCTCATATTTAAATCTTCACAGCTTGATGCCGTATGTATTTGTTATGTATCTGACTCACTTACTGAGTTGATGCTTCCAGATTTAAAGGACCATACCGTCAATTGTACGGTATGTTTGAGCCCAATATATATAATCCACATAGGTTACATTACTGACAGCCATTTCCCAAAATATACTACTTTAGCGGTAAATTTCAGATTGTTTTTCCTACCTTCCAAAGTATGCTATTAAAATCAACTTGTCGATACTTGAAATGTGCTTGAGATAAATAATCCATCACAGCAAACATGACATCCATTTGGTTTTTTTTTTTTTNAAAAAAAAAAAAAAAAAAAAAAGTATGTCTCCGCCAGAGAATATAGTCCCAGGAGAAGATGGCTTTTACAGAAAAATAAAAATGACCATCACTCCTACAATCGTGCAAAAATGCTAGAAGGCGAAACACTGAATTTTGTTTCACCTGAACATTTGATTTTGAAAGATTAGGGCAGTCATCCTCAAAGTCCGGATCTGGACCGAACCACAACAGTCTCTGGACTCTGAGCAAATTATACTGTTCATATGTATTATTTTATCTGCAAGACATCGCAGATAAAATAATACAGTCAAAATTCAGTCAAAATTCTCCACAGCGGAGAAAATGAAACTGTGTGAGAATGTCTGCTCTGCTTTGGTTTGGCCCAGCGTCCCGTCATCTCCATGACAACGATGGGATGACACAGCGTTGGGCTCATTGAGAGTTGGCAGCGCAGACAAGTAGATTCATCAGCACCCCCCGCCCCACCTTGAACACTGAAAATTTTCTTTGTGGATCTTTAAGATTTGTATTTGAGTACTCCTGCATTAGAAGATTTGAAAAACAGGAAAACTAAAATACGTTTTTACGTTTTGGAAATTGGTTGTCAGTAACGTAACACGTATGCGGAATTCTGTGACTCAAATTGGAAAATTGTATAATCTTTGACCCACATTCCTTTTCAAACACAGGGATTGTGTCTTTTGAGGTTATAAAAAAGTCTGCAATTTTGATGCGACTCAGCCGTTGCTCATAAAGCATAAACACAATCTTGAATGTGCCTCAAAATACAGTAATTACCTCCGCCAAGAAGGTTATGAGATCATGTGATCACTGACATTTATTAGCAGGACATTTTTAAAATGATGGACAGATTTAGATCAAATTTAGGGTTAGCTAGATAAAGCAGAAAGGAAGAAATGATTCAGGTTTGGAGATGATCCAGATCACATTCTGGATCCAGGATCTAGAAGAAGTATCTTAGCCTATAAAATCAATGCTAATGGGTTTAAAAGTAGGGGTCAGGGGTTAAATTGGGAGTTTTATTGGTCTTGGCGAAGGTATCGGAGTGCCTTCTTCTTTAATACTTTGGACAACTTGTTCCATATTCATCACAACAGACTTTTTTTTTTTTTNTTTTTTTTTTTTTTTTGGCCAGACGCTCACATAAAAATGAACATATAATGCATGAAAAGACATCAGACGAATGTTTTGCATGAGGGAAATATGGGAAAACAAAACACAACAACATGCATGTCCAGTTTCCAGCGTGGCAGCTGTTAATCCACTTACCTCCACACTGTTTGTCCTTCTCAAATCCAGATGCAGGGAGGATGACTGCAGAGAGGAGAGGAACACAGGGTCAGTCACACACACACACACACACACACACACACACACACACACACAGGAGGTCTTATCCTCCCTGGAGAATCCTCCTTGAGCACACAGCAAAGACCGACTGCAGCATGAAGGAACTTAAAACATGCAGAGGAAGAAACTAAAACCAAAGAAACCATGACTGAGGAAGTGAAATGTAGTTTGGATGTTGCAACTCGTCCACGGAGACGAGTTGCAACGAGTTTGCCTTGGTGAATTCGAAATCTTTCATTTGCAATCCAGAAGAAAATACAGCTCTGCTCTGCTCTGCTAGGATTTAAAGGATCNGAAATCTTTCATTTGCAATCCAGAAGAAAATACAGCTCTGCTCTGCTCTGCTAGGATTTAAAGGATCATACCAGCAAATCTTGCACGCTTGAGCCCAACATACACAACCCACAAACACGTTACAGACAACCATTTCCCAAAATATACCAATGGAACTTTAAGTTTAAAATTTTTTTCCAGACTGACTCATTAGTTTCAGTTCATTCCAGTATAAAATCAACTTGTAGAGACTTGAAAGGTGCTTGAGAGAAATAATCCATCATAGCGAAAATCACATCTTCAGTTTTTTGTTAAAGTAACAACATGGGGCTGCTCAGAAGGCGATGTATTTCTTCGCCAGGGAATATAGTCCCAGCTAGAAGATGGCTTTTACCAACAAATTAAAGGACCAAACCACCCATTTTCATATTTGAGCCTAATATATTCAGTTTTCATACATGTAACATTACTGACAATCATTTCCCAAAGCATACTACTGGAACGGTGAATTAAAAATGTTTTTCCTACCTTCCAGACCTCCATTGGTTTCAGTTCATTCTGCTATTAAAATCAACTTGTTGATACTTGAAACATTCTTGGGATAGGTAATCCATCATCACCAACAAGACGTGTATTCAGGTTTTAGTTTAGAAGTTATGTAATTTTAGTATTTAAGCTCAATAAAAAGCGCAGAGTGTTCTGAAAATGCACCGGGGAATATAGTCCCAAAAGAAGACCTGAGTTTATGGAAAAAGTTAAAGGACCGTGACTTCANCATGGATTTTTAAGGTGGGTGTATCACTTGAATATTTGATTTTGAAAGATTAAGAGATTTTGAAAATTATAGGAAAGCTGAAACACAGTTTTATCCTTTGGGAAATGATTGTCAGTAACATAACATGAATATTGAATATATTAGACTCAAACATGCAAAATGGGTGGTATGGTCCTTTAAAATGGCTGTGCTATAATCAGACATACGTATTAGCAGGAGAAACATTGAATTTTAAGGTGTGTGTATCACCTGAACATTTGATTTTGAAAGATTAGGGGATTTGGTAAAATAATAAAACAAAAATGTGGTTTTATGTTTTGGAAATTGGTTGTCAGTAACATAACGTGTGTTCAAGTTGTGTTGGTTAGACTCAAACATACAAAATTATCGGTATGGTCCTTTAACCTCTAAAGTTGCTGCTTGAGACACTTCCTTACAGGACAGTTTAAAGCTAAAACACATCTTGTCCTTAAATTTTTCAGGAAAGGTAGCAGAACAGGAAGGGTAGAGCTGTGTGTGTGTGTGTGTGTGTGTGTGTGTGTGAGAGAGAGAGAGAGAGAGAGAGAGACCAGGCAGTATTTTAATCACAGTGACACATCTCTTGATTAATTTTTTTTTGCTCTATTTTTTTTCAGGTTTTTCACACTCCCATCTGCAAGTGACCTTAACAAATCCATCCTTTTCCTCATCTAAAAATTGCAATAACATGAGATGTGATTTGACGTTGTGACAACCTATTAATAGTAATCATTCTTCATTAAGTATTCTGAGCCTGCAGAGATGCTGGCAGGCCATGAAAGCTCATCTCTGGAGAAACTTTTTCAGGATGTCATCAGGGTAACAAGATGCATTCAGGCCGACTGGGACATATGCTGACTTGTTGGATTCACATGGACTTAATTACAGTTAATCAAACAGAAGTAGGACATGATTCACACACGCACGCACGCACACACACACACACGACTGGGCCATGTGTGTGGGTGGGTGCACACATTTGCAAATGATGACTGACGATGCTGAATGCTGAATGACTACAAAACACACAGTAAAACAGACAAACGTCATGGTGCATTCAGGTGATCCCCATCAAGTTGTAAAGTCTGTAATTTCCAACTTTACCACCAGCAAGTTGTCCTATAATGAGCATCAAAGTGCTAGATGCCAGTGATAATATCAGGAGATTATAGTATATGTGACATTTTGCTCTACACTCTTTGTGCACGACTGGATAACTGTCAAACTGATTGTTATGAAAAATCACATTTATTGCTTATGTATAATCATTGATCATGACCAATAACCACTTAAGTTTTATTCAGTGTTTGTAGGATTAATAAAATATGCCCTAAATGTGAACTCGCTGTTCTTTCTTGTTTTGATGGCTGCTGCAGTAAGCAGATGTGAACCTGGCTGAAGTTTTCCTTCAGATTCTGTAACTCGGTAATGTGAAGGAGTTTGAGTTGACAGAACAAAGGGCGCCTATTTCATATCAAGGGTCACCGTGACGACGTTTGTGTGCGGCTGTAACAGATAATTGTAACTTCATCTTGCTGAGAGACGTTCACGGATCTTAGCAGAGCTCTGTCTCTCCTATTTACAAGTACCGTGATAAAAGACTTTAAAGAAAGAAGCAGCCAGAGTCGTACTTCTGTCTCACACTTATTTAAAAAATATTTCTACCGTGCAGCGGTTGAGAAATTTCCACAACAAACTGTCAACTAGGATAGAATCCTAAACTTGATTTCTCTCTGACTAGGTCAACTGTGCAGACGGAGTCTAGGTTTTCCCTCCAACAACTGTTAGACCGCCAGCGAAGGAAGAAGTCCGCCTGATCTAACAACAGTTCTGACTGAGATCAATACAGGATCAATACAGGATCCCGAACAAAAGAATCGAACTGAAGAGGTGAGACTTGCTTCTCTGAGTTAGTCTGGGACTAATTAACTGATCGAGCATCAGTTCCATAATCGAGGATTAGGTAAAAGGAGAACCAGGATGCAGCTTTTCCTTAAATATCTCTGGAAGGTATAAATACCTAGAAGTAGGTAAAGGAAACACCTACATCATGTATAAAGAAAATACTTGTATAAAGAAAATACCTCGAGTTATACGTAAGTACATGTACAAGGTAAGAAAATTCTAGAGAAGAAAAAATAAATAAAAAAATGAAAGAAAGAATAAAATAGAAAATATTATTAAAAGTAAAAAGGAGTTAAGAAAGAAATAACCACTGTTGTTGGATTGTGAACTGTTTAACGTCCTGAGGTACAAACCGAACTCCCCTGCAGATTTCATGGTGAGAAACATGGACCACAAATCATACCATAGGTAGAATTTTTTGGAGGACAAAATAAATAAAATAGGTTTTCAAGAAAATGGTTCTTCTAAATTTTTAAAGTAAATTTGACTGATGAACAAAAACCTCTGTACATGTTTGACTATTCTGACCCTCATGTTTCATTAGCAAAATCTAAGGGTCTCAGACAGAGGTGTGTTGGTGTGTTGGTCAGTGGTAAATGTTCCTTCTATCCCTTCCAGAATATAAATTCATGCTTTCACCTGTGCATGTTACTGCATTAGGGGTCAAAAGATGCCAGTACAAGACCAATAAACACAAACTTTAATTCTTTGTTACGTTTCTTTTAAGTTTTTTTTTTTTTACAAAATAATTCCTATGAGGTAACAGTATGGTAATTTTGTTCAAGGAGTCAGTACATTTTGCAAATTTTACCTTTAAGGTTTTTGGAAAAATGCACAATTTAAGACTAAGAAAGACAGAAAAATACCCAGTTTGTAAGATGTAACTTATCAAATATGTTAAGCTGCTTTAAACTGAACTCTGACTAATTAAATGTTAAATAAGACAGAGGAAACTTGTGGATATAAAGAGCAATCTTTACAAATACTTCAGTAGAAGAAGTGTGTGTATTCTGAAACACTGCTAAACAAGTTAAGAATTCTGAAGTTGTTGCTGCAACATAAATTAGATTCTTGTGTTTTAATCATCCATTTTAGATCCTCAATGAAGCTCTCAGACAAAGTCAGGGGTCTTCTGTTCCCTGAGTGTCGCCTTAAGGCACAGCTTCTCCTTAGGCTTGATGCCATTTTGCTTGTGAGGAAGTAATGCCTTAAAGACGATAGTCAGGGAACAAAAGAGCCCTTAGTGTAAATGCCACATACCGTATACCTGCGTATGTGCAACACTTCACAGCCAGAACTCTTCTTTACCATCACCTGTTACTTTCTCTCCCTCGTATGACTTTACGTGACTCCCACACCTGATGATGGACATCCTCATTGTTGTGAAGCTGTATTGAATTTTTTTTCTAGCCCTGATCTGCGTTCTACACCACTTGATAGTTCTGACATTGTGTTCTACGTTGATGGCTGTGTGCAGCGTAACACTTCCACAGGGGCTTCTGAGATGACATATGCTGTGTGTTTGGATTTTGGTTGTGCTGAATCTGCTAAACGTCTTTCTGACACCTGTTTCTTGACCTACATTCTTTATTTTATAACTGTAGCACAGAATTGACATGCTGTGCTTTCCCAGACTAGTTCTGACTATGAGACAAATCGTATACATTCACACTCTTTACTTTTATGATACAAATTGTCAGAGCACACATTCTGTATTTTCAGTCCTATTTCCTATGAGAAGACAACTTTTACCTCAGATCAGTCTGAACCAGCTTCTTGCTCCCTCATTATAAAGCCACTCCCCTCCCTCTGTTCCACATGATGTTTCCTCCCTGCAGGCCTGAGCCTCTCATGCTGAGAAGCAACAACGGAAACAAAAAGCTCCCTTGTAAATAGTGTATAGATTGCAATGGCGGGCCGTCAGCGCCAGCAAGGCCTTCTCTGCTGGCCTAGAGATTGTCAGAATCATCAAGTTATGTTTTTATAATTTA
>VXCM01007704.1:0-14184 GCA_014773175.1 Lucifuga dentata | reverse complement strand
AGTGGCTCTTCTGCCCAGATTTACATCCAGTGTAAATAACTTTCTGAAGATGAAGGAATGAAATGAGTTAAAAACTCATATTTGGAGTTATTTTTGTGAGCCAGGATGAGTTTGGTGGATGTAACCCTCCTCAGGACCGAGAAAAGAGGGGGTGCATTTTTCAGCAGAAATAAATAAGAGTGGAGAACTGAATTGCTGCTGTGCAACAGACTTACTGTAGGTATTACTGTTACTCTCTGTAAGAAGTGCCATAATCACTGNGCTGCTGTGCAACAGACTTACTGTAGGTATTACTGTTACTCTCTGTAAGAAGTGCCATAATCACTGTTTAAAAAAGTTATTCAAAGGAATAAATATTGCCTTGAATTACATATGATCTATTGTCCGCAAGTGGGGATGAAATTCTCGGCAGAGACTCCGTCCTCGGCAGAATACCGGAGCATCACAGCCACGCTGCTATGCTGCTACGCAGTGAAACGCTTTACACGGCGCTGCAGTGTTCTTTCTGTAGCAGTAAGCTAGCAGCATAGTTTATAGCAGAAACAGCTTCTTCCTGCTAGTTTCAGTGTTAGTTCATCATATTAGTGATACTACAGTGCTACCGAATGACCAAAGTTGAAAACACAACTATTATCTGCTGCCTGTATACTGGGGGGAAAAAAAAAGTACCGTTGTTACATACGTCGGGTCTCCAACGACCCAATACTCTTTTTAGCAAAAAACATTAAAAAAACAATTATTTTCATTAATTTTGACAAATTGAAACCATAAAACTGTTAAAGACAAATAGTTTGAGGAATACCAGGAGGTTGAGGGCTTAAATGAAAAAAAATGAATGAGTTAGAGGTGCAGTAACGTGGTCCCGGGTCGCTAACAACCCGACCTATGCATTTAAGGGTTAAATGTGAGAAGATCATGGAGTGCATGAAGATGTTAGCTGCCAATCATCATGGTTGGCTAGCTAGCTTGTATTGATTTGGGGTTATAATACTCGTCATGTCTGATGAAGAGGCACCAGTTCAAACCCGTGCCGCTTTGTAGGGAAACAACTAGCAAGTGTTACACTCAGGCATGCCGTGTATCTTGCCCAGGACAAGATCGATATCCATGCTGATAACTATCAATTCCATGCCAAGATAACTGTGCAATAGAAGATTCCAAAAAAAGTTTAACATGGCTATTGGGCTTTAAAAGTGCAAAGAAAAAGCTAAAAACACTCAGATCTAGTTGAAAATGGCCGCTACCAGGCTGTATACTACTGGTTGCTAGGCAACCACAGTAACACAATGAATGCATTTTCATTGGACTCCAGCGGGGTTTTTTAACTTCTTAGCTTTTGTTTCGTTTTACAGCCTGAAAGTAGATGGTGTAGTTGCTCCTTCATGGTTCTCACAGCTCTGTATATAAAACTGCAGACATACAGTACGTTCACGTGTAGCATGTTTTCCTTCACAGCCTTTTTGTTTGTTTTTCAGTAAACATTCACAGCAGTGTTTTCCACTCAGAAAGCACTTTTTCTACTCAAAAGCTGGGAAATGCTGCAGCAACTTTCCGATCTGTTCTGAACCGGGGCACAACGAGGAAGAGCCAATATGAGTTTCATAAAGTATTTGTTATGAATCCTGAATAACTCATGCGGTACCTTGATGGTGATGTTTACTGGGCTCAGGTGAGGTGTCCCGTCAGGATTAACGGACACCACCCGGATCTTCACCGTCTGCCCGGGCAGGTAGTTGGTCTTGTCTGTCTGGATGAAGCTGCANACCACCCGGATCTTCACCGTCTGCCCGGGCAGGTAGTTGGTCTTGTCTGTCTGGATGAAGCTGCACAGGACTTCGGAGTTGAGGTGCAGACGTGTGTAGTTGGAGAAAACCACGTTGTTCCCCACATGACCTTCGACCCTCAGTATGTATGATGCCCAGCGGTCTGGCTTGGTGTCATTGATCTGAAGATGGAAAAAAACAACATCATAATAAAAGTAATTTAATTTGGAAATTAATTTTTATCTACACTTTGTCTCCGTCCACGTCTGTCTGTCTACTGAGGATCTCGTTGTTAAAGAGATTTCATTAGACTCTAGCAGAAAGTTACGCCACAGACCAATAAAAACCTGATGAGTTTGGTGGAGCTAGCGCCACCATGTGGCCATTTTTTATTTACTGGACTACAATAATCATTATAGGCCACACCCATTTCAACTCAACATCTTTCCAGCAATTTAAGTTATTGAACTCCTTCTCTGAGTGGCAAAACACATTTTACATTTTATTTGCACATTAATAGCAATATCTTGCTTTATGTTTTTTTTTTTTACTCTTTGCTGTTCTACTTTATTTAGTATCAGTGTTCTGTGTTGTTGTTTTTTTTTTNTTTTTTTACTCTTTGCTGTTCTACTTTATTTAGTATCAGTGTTCTGTGTTGTTGTTTTTTTTTTATTGCTGCTGCAACACTGAAATTTCCCTTTGGGGATTAATAAAGTACTTCTCTACTCTTTCTAAATACACCTGATCAGGTACAGCAGGGAGAGATGGAAAATATGGCCCAGATTGAGAACCTCTGTTTGGGTTAATTGATAGATCACCTTGTTGTTGGTTCAGATTGTGTTCACACCACAAACGAACCGCTTCAGAGATCGTTTGTAATCGGCAAACTTTGTTTAAATTTTGATTATGTAACAAAATCTGCAGAGTTGTATGATGTATAAGTAATAATTCTTTAGAGCTTTTTAATGCAGTATCGGTTTCAGTGTCTGTAGTTTCCTCAGTCTGTATTGTTATAGGTGATAAGTCATTCCACTGTTTGTGGTTTGATGATAACATTGTAACAGTGTTTGTTTTGTAAATTTCAACTTTATTGCAGCGCAAATTTCAAAATATGGGTCACTTTTTAATTTCCATGAATGTGAACAGTAAAGTACAGAACCAACCAGCGTTCCATACCTGAGACCTGCTCAAAGTGCAAAACTTAGCTGATCCAGTTCAACCAGACTGACTTCACGAGTATGAAGATCAATCTGAGCAATGTCTGTTTCTGATCAAATCTGTTTCTATCTGACCATCACTTCCAGAAAATGTTTCTTCATTCTGCTGAGTTCCATTCATTTTTTATACCCGTTTGTCCTGTTAAGGATCACAGGGGGCTGGAGCCTATCCCAGCAGTCACTGGGTGAGAGGTGGGGTTCACCTGGACAGGTTACCAGTCTGTCACAGGGCTGACACAGAGACAAACTCATTCACACCTACAGTCAATTTAGAGTTTCCAATTCAGCTGACCTGCATGTCTTTGGAGGTGGGAGGAAGCCGGAGCACCCGGAGGAAACCCACACAGACACGGGGAGAACATGCTAACTCCACACAGAAAGGACCCGGTCGGACTCCAACCGGGACCTTCTCGCTGTGAGGCGACATGCTAACCACTGAGCCATCTGCTCTGCTGAGTTCATTCAATATGAAACTTTTCACCACTAACAGAGGACATTTGAAATGAAATAAGCACTTTTATTTGGCAAAGACATAAAGAGAGACTTTGTTTTCTGGAATCAACTACAGCGTCTAGAGATTTCTAGTATAAATTATTTGAATTTTTTTTTCATTTTCAGTGTCATTTTAAAGATCCTTTTTTCTAAAACATTTTCTGTCAGATTTTTTTTTTTTTTTTTNTTTTTTTTTTTTTTTTTCCTTAGAGTACGTTTGAAGAAGGAATAATTTTCTGGAACCAAGTAGAAAGTGTAGCTGAGAGGCAAATGAAAGACAAAATCAATAAAAACATAAAATAGCAAGACTGCAGTTGGCTTATGTTCATTGTGTTTATGATGATGAATTCAAAGAAAAAGGTTATATTTAGTCTGCTGTCTGTAAAAAAACAGACCAAACTCTGGAAATTATATCTGGGGACACAAAAACTAAAAACTTGAAAAGATTGATGATGTACTTACAGGTGGTATATGCAGCTCCTTAGCTGAACCTTTCAAGAGAAAATGACAATAATATGTTTAAATTTCAATGACAGAAAATTGTTGGAAAAAATAAAATTTAAATCTGTTGGTCCCTGAGTCCCTATAGATGTTATTTTCTCATGTTAACAAGATAGAATTTTGCGTAAATGAAAAGCTATCTTGTAGGAAAAAGATTTTATTCTGTGCAAACAGGTTCTTATCATGTATGAAAAAGTGTCAGAACCATGTAAAGTCACAGATGAAGTGATGCAGTTTAACACCTGCAGAGTTCCTGACCTCACAGGTCCAGATCTACAAACCTCCTCTGACCAAAGCCGAAGTCCTGGCTAAGGTGACGTTTTTACGTTCGATCTCAGCGACCACATCCACGTCTGAGTCAGCCAGAATGGTGACCAGTACCCTCGTCAAGGTTTCAGGCCAAAATTCTCTGGGAGTAACAACCAGGTAAGAGGGCTGACGGTCCGGGCTGAAAAAATAAACATCAAACTGATATATCAGTCACACCATTTTCATACAATCAGCTACTAAAAGGGTTGATTGATAAGTAGTGAGTCTGTTGTAGGACGTGCTAACTCTGAGGGAATTTCTAATCTCTTTCCCACAGCAAAGATGTCATCCCAGAAACTCTCCACAGCTGATTCTACATCATTATCCAACGTTCCAGCTGAAAGCCCTTTTCATGATTGGGAAGATGTGAGAGTCAGAGGAGCCAAATCAGGTGAAACTAGCTTAAAGGCACAATCATGGCTACCAGCCAGCAGGAACAGAATCTAGTAAGTTCATCTTGTTTAGCTCACAGAGCCTCAGGTACCTCTGGAACTTTAAGATCTACTTTGACCTCACCCAGACTGTCACCAAGGTAAAGACCATGGAGACATCATTCAGTCTCATAGAGCCATAGTTATAGATATAACTTATGTTCAGTCTCATAGAGCCATAGTTATAGATATAACTTACAATCTGTTTTGAACTCACTCATTGTTCAGTCTCATAGATCTATAGTTATAGATGTAATTTATGTTCAGTCTCATAATCCATAGTTTTAGATATAACTTACATTTAGTTCTCATAGATCCATAGTTATAGATATAACTTATGTTCAGTCTCACAGATCCATAGGTATAGATATAACTTGCGTTCAGTCTCATAGATCCATAGTTATAGATATAACTTACGTTCAGTCTCATAGACCCATAGTTATAGATATAACTTACAATCTGTTTTGACCTCACTCATTGTTCAGTCTCATAGATCCATAGTTATAGATATAACTTATGTTCAGTCTCATAGATCCATAGTTATAGATATAACTTCTGTTCAGTCTCATAGATCCATAGTTACACATGTAACTTACATTAGAATCACAGAGCTCAGATTATTTCTAAATAACAGCTTGATAAACTGAGAAAAACCTTGTTGTCCTGTTTACTTTTTGGAGCTAAGCAGACTACAGTGAACATTTAGCACTACTAGTTTAGTAATTCTACATTTTTCCACTCAACTTTTATAATTCAGCTTCAACTTGTGACTATTAAACCAATTTAATAGTTTGTCCACTTTTATATCACCGTTTCATTTGATTTTAAAGGTTTTGTCTTGTCTGATAAAGATTTTTACTGTGTAAAAGTTGAGTAAAAGTCACACGTGACGTGTCAGCGGTGTCTGGCGTGTTCGTACTTGCGTGTGCTGTTCTGGGCTGAGGTGAGAACCAGCAGGCTGAAGAATCCCAAAAGCTGCAGCCGCTCCATCTGTACCATCTGATCTCCACAACTCATCAGCAGAATCCCTGCAGCTCCACTCAACTTCACACCTGAAGCACGGAGCCACGCCCACTTCCTCCTCACCTCACCTGGATCACCTTACAGTAAACAAAGATACTTTACTCTACTGAAAGTACTACAGTTCTGACTTTAATACAGTGAAATAAGTGTGGTATCAGGAAGGAAAGAAAGAAAGAAAGAAAAAGAAAGAAAGAAAAAAGAAATTATAAAGGAAAAATCACAAATAAGCAAAGGCTTGAGTAAAAATATTCAGTGTTTCTGTTTAAATCTGAACAGAAATCTGTGATGTTATGGACATAAAATCAAGGTTCAATGCAGTTTAAAAATCTTCTCCAGGAATATTTCAGGGAAAATAACAACATAACCCACTGATGATTAAAGCTTTCCCACTGACAACAAATCATCATCACAGATAAAGACATGAACTCATTTTGTTTATTCTTTCCGTGTTTTTCACCATGGAAACAAATTAAAATGTTTGTCTAAATGATCAAAAATCATCAGTCGTTGCTTCTGGGAGCTGATCTGATGTAAACGAAGCTTTAACAGCATCATAAAGTCATAAACGTGAATAACTTTAGACGTTTTGACGTCGGTGGATTTGAGAGTCAGAGCAGCTTTGATGTGTGGAGACGACGCTGAATTTACACGCCAGCAACACGTGAAATCATTCAGACCTTTTGTCGTTGTGTGTGTGTGTGTGTGTGTCTGTGTGTAAGGGGACATGTGTGATCTGTTTTACACGATGCAATATCAGCAATACTGCGATATGACAAAGTGTGATGATATAAAAAATTACACCATCTTATCATGAACAACATGAGAACAGGATGTTTTACACCTTAATATCCAGGAGGGAAAATGTACACCATTAATTAATCTAAAGGTAAATTTCTAGAGTCTAAAGTATCTGTAATAATAATAATAATAATAATAATAATAATAATAATAAGCCTTTAGGAGACAGTGCAGCTTTTAGGTGGCAAATGAAAGACAAATTTAATAAAAAGTGAACCTGGAGAAATGACTTCAGACTCCATATATACAAATATCAATATGTGCACCAAATTACATACTGTACACTCACACACAAAATTCACACAAAATCCACTTTCATAAAAAGTGGATTTTTAAGGAGGTTCCCTATAAACACCCACACAAGAGAAACTCCATGAGTGTTGTTTTCAGCATTACATCAACTTTCCAATGCCTCATTATCAGCATGAGGCAGGATTACATATGGACAGATCCCCATTTTAAACAACTGTGTGTGTGTGTGTGCGTGTCCGTGCACGTCATGCTGATGGGATCTGTTTCGCACATGTGACACTGACCTTTAAATGTAAAGAAAGCACCGTCTTTAATGAGCTCATTTACATCTCAAGTGTCACAGAAAGTTTAAATCTGAGGAGGATCTGAGTCAAACCAGCTAATGAGCTGGCTGAACTTTTAATAATTGCGGGTGTGTGTGTGTGTGTGTTGTTCTACTTGGATTTATTTATTTTAGATAATCTTTGGGTTTGTGTATCTACAGTCATGATATTCTACCACTTTAGATCAAAAATAACCACTTTGATTATCTTCACATGCATAAAATAAACATTTAAAAAAAATCAGCTTTTCTCATCATAGGACTCACTATTTTCAATTTTCCAAAAAATAAAAAAATAAGTACAAACCAGATTTTAAAAATATAGTGGAAACATTTCTTGTTTTTTACTTACTGTGGGAAATTCTGCCATTTAACCATTTCTGTCCTCATTTTCTCTGAGGAGAAGCCTGTTCTGAGCCGTTCTGTCCACTAGAGGGCGCTGTTTACAGTAAAATGTGCTGAACATTGTCTTACATCAGGATGACTCCAGCAACACCCTGAAAATAACTTTATTTGAAACAAACCGACTTGTTTCAGCTTAAGACCTTCATCAGGGTTAACGAACAAAACATGTCAGACAAATTATATTTAAATAATAAAAAAAACTGGTGAAAAGGTGAAAAACCAACCAACCAGTCACATACAGACAATGCTGGGCTTGGCCATCAATAGAGTGTTTAGACCTGGTATATCTGGTGTGTGTGTGTGTGTATATATGTATTTTATTTTTTTTTAAGTCATTGGTTGGTTGGTTGTTACTATTTAAATGCAATATGTCTTGTATGTTTTGTTCAATAACCCTGACATGACATAATTTGACATACCATAACATGATATAGTAACATCATGTAACATAACATGACACAATAAAACAACATAACATAACATAACATAATAACACAACATAATAACACAACATAGTAACATAATAGCATAACATAATAACATAACACAACATAATAACATGACATAACATAACATAAAATAACAACATAACATAGCAACATAACATGGCATAATAACATAACATAACATAATATAAAATAATAACACAACATTGTAACATAACATAGTAACATAACATAATAGCATAACATAATAACATAACATAACATGACAACATAACATAAAATAACATAACATAGCAACATAACATGGCATAACAACATAACATAATAACATAACAACATAAAATAATAACATAACATGGCATAATAACATAACACAACATAATAACACAACATAGTAACATAATATAATAGCATAACAATAACATAACACAACATAATAACATGGCATAACATAACATAAAATAACAACATAACATAGCAACATAACATGGCATAACATAACATAACAATATAAAATAATAACACAACATTGTAACATAACATAGTAACATAACATAATAGCATAACATAACATAACATAATAACATGACAACATAACATAAAATAACATAACATAGCAACATAACATGGCATAATAACAACATAATATAATAACATAACATAAAATAATAACAACATGGCATAATAACATAACACAACATAACACAACATAATAACATGACATAACACAACATAATAACATGACATAACATAAAAAAACATAGCAACATACCATGGCATAATAACAGCATTTGTGTGTTTGTTCTGAATGACGTCGGCCTCCTGAGAAGGTGAACACGTTGTTGCCACAGATGTATTCTACATGTGTGTTCTAAGTTAAAGCAGCATTTTTAGATGCCTACATGCTTACAGGAGGAAACGTGTTCAGGCTGTGTGTTAAGACGGTGACTGGTGAGGTAAGAATGGACTTGAGAATTTAGAATATCAGTTTTACTATCATCTGTATGTAGAGTACAGCTGCTGCTCCTCAGTCAGTAACAATGGAAGCTGAATGTGTCTGATTAACTTTGACTGTCTGTCCTCTATTTGTAAGAAATGAACGGTAACACTGAATCAGATGTGTGTGTGTGTGTGTGTGTGGTGTGTGTATATGTGTGTGTGTGANGAATCAGATGTGTGTGTGTGTGTGTGTGTGTGTGGTGTGTGTATATGTGTGTGTGTGAGTGTGTGTGTGTGGCTGCAGTGGGAGCGCTGGATGTGTCAGCAGCATGTTGGAATGACATGTATGAACATGTCAGAGCCACAGGCAGCTGCATGTGTCAGCTGCCTCATGGGAAATTCACGGTGTGTGTGTGTGTGTGTGGGAGAGAGAGAGAGAGAGAGAGAGTAATGAGCAGCATGTGCAGCACTGTGTGATCACATGACAGTTGTGAGTCCATGTTTATGGGTTTTTGTCAGATTTTAATGAGCTGAAGGATTTATTACAGTGCAGCTTTTCAAGGTCAAACAAGACAAATTCACTGAAAAGTAAGATTCTGGAAATGACTTTAGCCTCCAGAGATTTCAGTGAAATTTGCTGCACAAATAAAAAAAAACAATTTTTGATGCAAACTCAGTATTTTAAAGAAAGATTTTTCAAGACTGTGATAGAGAAGTTTGGGACGTGAGTTTTGGAACGGTTTATTTTAAATAAAGTTAAATAAAGCTGATTCATTGAGCCTGACATGCTGTTTATTAATAAGCAAGGATGCACCCTAGTGGACGCTCACGTGTACTACATCAAATGCCTTGTTACGCAGGTGATGACACAAACACACAAACTGGATTGTCTGAACCAAATCAAAACATGTTTTCATAGTTGATGTTGGAATGTGCTGGTTTATGTTGAGCGTGGGGATGCTGTGCAAGAAAAAAATATACAAATATGCTGAATATCTTTTATTTATGCCAGAAACCCTGTGCTCAGCCACAAATCAAAAGGTGGAGGAGTGCGTTTTTATATCAATCAAAGATGGTGCAGTGATGTGACTGTTTTATCCAGCTCTTGTTTGCCTGAGCTGGAAACTCTGATCATCAACTGTCGGCCATTCTACTGCCTCAGGGAGTTTGCCTCCATTATACTTCAACCATGCTAAACTGAGTGCTGAACTCCCCAGATACAAACAGTTGATACAGCGCCCCACCAGAGAAGGCAAAACCCTGGACCTCTGCTACAGCACCATTAAGGACTCCTATACAGCCAGTACTCGTGCCCCTCTAGGTAACTCCGACCATGCTCTCATCCACCTCATCCCCTCATACTGGCTGAAGCTGAAAGTGGCCATGAAGTGAGGTCAGTGAAAACATGGTCTACAGAAGCCATCGAGGAGCTGAGGGACTGTCTGGACAACACAAACTGGGACATTCTCAAATCTGCCAACAACACCCTGGACGACCATGCAGATGCAGTGACTTCTTACATCAGCTTTTGTGAGGAGACCTGTATCCGTACTAGGACCGTCTACCACTACAACAACAATACACCTGGTTTACTGCTGAACTGAGGTCACTGCACTCCCTTAAGGAGGAGGTCCACAGGAGTGGAGACAGGGTCACTTAAAGGGTATGATCTCAATAAGACAGCAAAAAGAAGGTACTCTGAAAAACTGCAACAGGAGTGCACATCTGAAAACTGTTGTTCTATTTGGAGAGGCCTTCACACCATCACCAACTACAAACGCAAACCCCACCCATAGCCACAGATCCTTCTCTCCACAGAAACTCAACACCTTTTACTCCAGATTTGAAAGACAAAGGACTCCTAACCCCCATATGTCTTCCCTTCCCCCCTCACCTCTGCCAGCTCTCACCTCTGAACTCACCTCCCCCACCTCCACTCCATCCCCTATCACCTTCACTCAGGTGTAGCTCTGTGGTGTGCTGAAGAGCCAGAAGCTTAGAAAGCTGCTGGCCCTGACTGTGTCTCCAGCTACATTCACTGTGCTGATCAACTCTCCTCCATCTTGGCTGACCTCTCAACCCTGGAACAGAGCACCATGCCAGCCTGCTTCAAGTCATCAGCCATCATCCCGGTCCCCAAAAAGAAGCAGAAGATCTCCAGCCTGAATGACTACAGACCAGTTGCTCTAACTTCTGTAGTCATGAAATACTTGGAGAGACTCATCCTGCACCACCTCAAGACTGCCACCGATGACCTCCAGGACCCCCTGCTCACCCCCTGCTTATAGAGCTAATAGGGCTGTGGATGATACCATCAATTTAGCTCTGCTCTACCTCCTGCAGCACCTGGACAGCCCCAACAACTACGCTCGTGTTCTTCTCATGGACTTCAGCTCTGCTTTCAACACCATCATTCCTGAGCTGCTTGTGGAAAAACTGGCAGAGCTCAACATCCCTCTTCCATCTGCCAGTGGATCTCCAGCTTCCTCACCAACCAGAAGCAACATGTCAAGGTGGGCAAGCTTCTGTCTGATCCTCTCTTCCTCAGCACCAGCAACCCCCAAGGATGTGTGCTTTCTCCTCTTCTCTTCGTCCTCTACACCAATGACTGCACCTCCAACTGCCCATCAGTCAAACTCCTCAGGTTTGCTGATGACACCTCTCTGTATGTCGTCTCATCTCCGGAGATGAGACGACATACAGAGAGGAGGTCAGCCATCTGGTGTCATGGTGCGATGACCACAACCTGGAGCTCAACATCACAAAAGCCCAAGAGATGATCATTGACTTCAGAAGGAAGTCCACCTCACTCCCACTCTCCCCCCGACGATTCATGGAACTACAGTAAGCAGAGCTGAGTCTATTAAACTGCTGCTAACTGTCATCCAGCAGAACTTAAAGTGGGACACGAACATCACCAACAAAGCCCAGCAGTGCTGTACTTCCTGAGGCAGCTAAATAAGTTCAGGCTGTCACAGACCACGCTGCTTAGGTTCTACACAGCCATCATAGAATCAGACTCTTTCATTCATTCAGCTTACTAATATTATCAAATCTTTAAAGGACCATAAAGGACCACCCATTTTGCATGTAGGAGCCTAATATATTCAATTTTCATACATATAAGGTTACTGACAATCATTTCCCAAAGCATACGACTGGAACCATGAATTAAAAATGTTTTTCCTACCTTCCAGACCTCCATTGGTTTCAGTTCATTCTGCTATTAAAATCAACTTGTTGATACTGTAAACGTTCTTGGGATAGGTAATCCATCATCACCAACAAGACGTGTATTCAGGTTTTTTTAGAAGTTATGTAATTTTAGTGTTTAAGCTCAATAAAAAGTGTGGAGTGAATGTATGCCTCCAACAGGGAATATAGTCCCAAAAGAAAACTTGTGTTTTATTGAAAAATTTAAAGGACCATGACTTCATAAGGCTGTGTAACTATTAGCAGGAGAAACATGGATTTTTAAGGTGGGTGTATCACTTGAATATTTGATTTTGAAAGATTAAGAAATTTTGCAAAATATCAGGAAAACTGAAATACGGTTTTATCCTTTGGGAAATGATTGTCAGTAACGTAACATGTATGAAAACTGAATATATTAGGCTCAAACATGCAAAATGGATGGTGTGGTCCTTTAAGACTGCTTTCATATTGCATATTTGCATTTGCATATACTGCATATTTTTCAAAAATATTCAACTTATAAGGGTTTGATTGATAAGTTCTGAGCCTAGCCCAAAGAGTGTTGCTAATTTTCAGCTATCTCAACACGCTTTCCTCTAGAAATGACATAGAAATGTCCAAATGTTTTAGAACATTATCAGCTCCTCACAGATCAGATTTTTCATACTCGTAATACATTTTTAGCTCATATTTCTCTCAAATCGAAGGAATCTTCAGACCCCTCAAACTTTCACATTTTTGTTTGTATGTTAATGGATCTTTGTATTTATCTCTATATTTTCATGCCTTTTATACTTTATAAAGCAACCAGCGTCTCATACTGAGGGTTTGATTGATAAGTTCTGCACTTTGTGTAGAAATATTGCAGCAAGAACACTCTGTGTGCCGCTCTGTATGTTCTTACATGTTTGACGTTACTGTGTGGACATTGTCCGTGTACTGAATTTCTAATGATTGTATTTGATCGTGTAACTATGCGATTAAATGCCTTTTAAGTTTGTTTTTGTCATTATAACAATTAAACAGCAGAGCTCCATCCATCGTATCTCATCGTTATCTGCAGTGTGCTGGTACGGGGTTTTGATGAGGGGCTTTGGGGGCTCCAAGGGTTTTTATTTTTTTTAGGTGGGTTTGGGTGTTTTGAGGGTTTTTTAGGAGTGGTTTGAGGGTTTTGGGGGGCTATGAGGGGTTTAGGGGGTTTTAGGTTTTTTTTGGGAGGGTTTTTAGGTGGTTTGGGGTTTTGGATGTTTTTAAAGGGTTTGGGCAGGGGGAGGTTGATTGTCCCTCTCACTGCCCCTCGCTGCCCACTTATCCACTCTCGCCCCTCCCCACTCTGCTTTCCCTACTGCCTGGCTTAAGCTAATCCCATTATCAGTGAGGCGGCCTGACGCTGATGTGGCCTGCTAACTGACCAGCTGCTCCAAGTCTGGACCCCTCCAATACACTGCAAAAAAAACCCAAAAAGTTAAAAGTGACAAATTCAAATTTCATATTTCTGTCTTGGACTGTTTTTTTTTTTTTTTTTNTTTTTTTTTTTTTTTTTATTGGTATTCCCAGTTTTTCAGATTTGTTCCTAACGTTTTGCTAAATGACACACCTGAATTTTTTCCCTAATCTTTCATTGCTCTACTTTTGGAATTTCTTCTTGGCGTTTCATTATCATTACCCAAATTGTTGATATCACTGATTTTTGGGATTTGTTCTCCAATTTTGACATTCTCACTTTTCAAATTTAAATCCATCTTTTCTCTGGATTGATGACTTTTTTTTTTTTTCCCCCCAGACTTTTCAGATTTGTTCCTGATATTCCAGACTTGTAACTGGTATTCCGGTGACACATTCCTTTAGAACAACTAAAAGATGAACTGTACATCCCGACAAACTTCCAGTCGTCTGCATCAAATGAAAAAGCACGCCAACAAGTCTCAGTATGCCGATGAGAATTACTCATAATGTGAAGCAGTGCAGAGAGAAATAAAATCAAAGATGATGATGATGGAAGTGGCTCTGAAGGATGTAACAGTAAGCGTCTTCTTCTTCTTCTTTTCCTTTCGGCTTTCCCTTCAGGGGTCACCACAGCGAATCATCTGC
>VXCM01007702.1:20568-40956 GCA_014773175.1 Lucifuga dentata | reverse complement strand
TAGGAATGATTCGCATCTTTGCTTTGGCATAGGTTTTACGTCAGATGCCCTTCCTGACACAACCCTATAATAATTACATTTAATAATAATTACATTAATTAATTATTAATTATTATTAATTAATTATTAATTATTTAATAAATAATTACATTTTAAATGAAGAAAAACCACAGTTAACAGCTCAAAAACTAACACATTACATGTAAATGTAACTGCAGTGTATGATGTATAAGCTGCTCACCATGATGTGTTTAGGGATCGGGGAAAGTTGTAAAACTCAGTGTTTCCTTCTGTGGAAATGGCCACAGCATCTCAAAGACTCTTACTGTTCACGAGTCACTTTCTATGAGCCCGAGTCGAGTCTGAGTCAAGAAAGGACGAGTTGCAAGCCAAGTCAGAAATCAATTTAGTAGTGACTTAAGTGCGACTCAAGTCCAAGTCACAAACTCGAGTCCCCATGTCAGCGTCCTTGCCCTTGTACACTTTTTGGAAGTGAAGTTGTGGATGATGTTGAGCTTGCTGAATCACACACAGAGAAAGCTATAATGAACCTTTTTGGTATTACCTGGATTCAAACAATATGCACGGCAGAAGCCTAAAAGCATTCAGCCTTTAGGAAAAAGAACAAAGAGCTCACACACGCCTCCACAATAAACACTGACACCCTCAGCCAGTGGATGGCAGCAATCCCACTCTTATTGTGGAAGTGCTCTGTGTGACAGGAAATCTGTCACACAGCTTCATGCCAACATTCTATGGGAGTTCTGCTTTGACTCAACAGAAATGGTTTGTATGTTACAAATTAGCTCCAGGTTAGTTTTTGAGTTAGGATGTGAAATGTAAAGTCAGGCCTTAAAGGACCATGACAGTGACTTTGCCTGTTTGGGCCCAACAGATACAACCTGCATACATGTTACTTACTGACAACCATTTTCCAAAACATAAAACTGTATTTTAGTTTTCCTGTTATTTTTCTAAATCTCTAATATTTCTAAATCAAATGATCAGGTGATGCACACACCTTAAAATTCAATGTTTCACCTTCTAACACTTATGCATGATTGCAGAAGGCATGGTCATTTTAATTTCGCAGTAAAAGCCTACTTTTCCTGGACTATATTTTCTAGCGGAGACATACATTATCTTCTGTGCAGCTCTGTGTTCGATCAGTTAAATAAAGTTATTTCGACAAAAACCTAAGAGACGTCATGTTCACTGTGATGGATTACTTATCTCAACTGAGTTTCAAGCCTCTACAAGTTGATTTTAAAGGACCATACCACCCATTTTGCATGTTTGAGCCTAACATATTCAATTGTCATACATGTACGTTACTGACAATCATTTCCCAAAGCATACTACTGGAACAGTGAATTAAAAATGTTTTTCCTACCTTCCAGACCTCCATTGGTTTCAGTTCATTCTGGTATGCTATTAAAATCAACTTGTTGATACTTGAAACGTTCTTGGGATAGGTAATCCATCATCACCAACAAGACGTGTATTCAGGTTTTTTTTAAAAGTTATGTAATTTTAGTGTTTAAGCTCAATAAAAAGCGTGGAGTGAATGTATGCCTCCACCGGGGAATATAGTCCCAAAAGAAGACCTGTGTTTATGGAAAAATTTAAAGGACCGTGACTTCATAAGGCTGTGTAACTATTAGCAGGAGAAACATGGATTTTTAAGGTGGGTGTATCACTTGAATATTTGATTTTGAAAGATTAAGAGATTTTGCAAAATATCAGGAAAGCTGAAATACAGTTTTATCCTTTGGGAAATGATTGTCAGTAATGTAACGTATGAAAATTGAATATATTAGGCTCAAACATGTAAAATGGGTGGTATGGTCCTTTAATAGTGTACTGGAATAAACTGAAGTCAATGGCAGTCTGGGGGGGTAGGAAAAACAATTGTAATATTTCACTCCGATAGTTTGCTCTGCATACATGTTTTGGAACATGTATGCAGTTGTATATTGGACTCAAACATGCAGTCAGGGATTGGCTCACAGGAAGTGGATATGGGAGATGGTGACTGCATGTCTGTGTTTCTATGTGACCCTGAAACAGCTGTGCATGCTGGGAAATTCAGTCAGGGAGCATTCTGCTTGACCTGAGCCTGGATACACTGTAATGTCACATCATGCTCAGCTCCATGGTCCTAACAATGTTCTAATATTGGAGCATTATAGAACCGCACATCATTCAACACGTTCCTCACAGGGCTGTCAGATAACAGCAGCTGCTGCTTCCTGTTTAATAGTACAGAAGAAATCAACTGAGGATTGATAGATATTACTGGAAAGGGCAACGATTATGTCTTTCACAACCTGTCTGTCATTGTACAAGCATCAGCCAAACACTTGTAGCCAGGTGACACGTATTTGCTCTTGTCAAGGTGTAAAAGTAGAAACAGCATTTAGTCCATAGAATGAAAGCCTTTACAGGAGTTAGCAGCTTTTTTAGAGCAGACACACCAGACGCTCACACAAACACCCTAGCTTCAGGTTCTGGTGTGATACATGACAGTACTGGATAGCTGACACTTGAGCACTTTCCGGCCCCAACGGACCTGCATCTTGAAGCGTTAACAGCCTCTGCAGAGAGGATAGGTAGTTCCAGGAGCCGGTCAAGGAAGATCAAATGCATTAGCACCTCTGATATGCATTATGTTAACAGTCATTGGATGATGTGCTTTTCTCGTCAGTCTACAGGGTGTTTATGAACTCTAAAGTGAAAACAAGAAACCTTAGAGGCTTAGAATCAGACGGGACGCCATGTCTGATTCTAAGCAGCAAACAGTCTGAGTTTGTTTGTACAGGCCAAGGATCAAGGAAATCTTTATTATCCCAGAGGGGCAAATTGTTGTACAGCCAGCAGATACCACACAATCATATGACAAACAATAATAAATGGACAGTNAATTGTTGTACAGCCAGCAGATACCACACAATCATATGACAAACAATAATAAATGGACAGTAAATACCAAGATAAATCACACTGAATTATTTGAAAGGCCGATGGCCTTTCAAATATTAGCTGCAACAAAAGAGAATGTAAGTCTATTTGTCCTGCATGTTGGCTGCTTGTATCAGCCAGGATAGACTGGACCTTCTTCAAAGTCCTAACTTTACACATGGTGGAACAGTGTTGAAAACCGGGCCTGAAACCAAACCCAGATTCCAGCACACGCCACCCTGATGCCAATAGTGTAAATACTCATCAGTTTATTAATTGATGATTATTGATCTCAGCTCTCTGGTTGCCCATTTGATTTCCTCTATGTGATGTTAGGTGGCACATGAAGTAAGAAAAACTCTTGAAAGAAGCTGTGCATAGAGGGTTGTACATATACAAGATGAATAAAACTTGTAGATGAATAAAGATGAATAAAACCATATCAGTCATTTTGCTTGTTTGAGCCTAATACATTCAATTTTCATACGTTACGTTACTGACAATCATTTCCCAGAGGATAAAACCGTATTTACATAACTTCTAAAAAAACCTGAATACACGTCTTGTTGGTGATGATGGATTACCTATCCCAAGAACGTTTCAAGTATCAACAAGTTGGTTTTAATAGTGAATGAACTGAAACCAATGGAGGTCTGGAAGGTAGGAAAAACATTTTAATTCACCGTTCCAGTATGATTGTCAATGTTATGTGTATGAAAATTTAATATATTAGACTCAAACATGCAAAATGGATGGTATGGTCCTTTANATGTTATGTGTATGAAAATTTAATATATTAGACTCAAACATGCAAAATGGATGGTATGGTCCTTTAATATAAAAATAATATTTAAATAAAAGAACAATCAAATGAGCTCCTGTTTTCACTTTGAATGGACAGAGTGGACACAAGCTAAATTTAGCTTGTGGACAGATCAGAGCAGTTGAGAGTTACACTGGTGTGATTTTTCAGATCAAAGCCTCGTGGAGAGGGGCGTCACATGACTCGTACTGAGCCTGAAACCTCCTTGTGCAAAGTTTAAATAAGGCTAATTATTCAACATTTGGTCTGTAACGTTTAAAAAACACGTCTTACATAATTCATTTGAGAATTCAGCAGGAGAAGGTGTCCCCTCTGTCCTTTTAAGAGGCACTTTCCCCTTTCTCCATCTGGCTTCCATCTACTGTGACTCAGGTTTCAAATATCCTCCATAACCAAGCGGTCATTAGAGTCTCCTGCAGACAAAATTAAAGACATACAATATATTCTTTCCCCTACCTCAGTTTATAGGAGCAATGTGTCCACTGCAGCTTCAGATACTAGGTACTCAAATACAAATCTTAAAGCTCCATAAAGAAAATTTTCAATTAGACAAAGGTCCGTTTTAAAGTCAGTCAAGCCAGGGTCAGATTGGGATCCTAAGTTTAGGATCGATCGATAGTACGACAGATGATAGTGGAGACATTCAGACAATCAAAGAATTTTGACTTGTTGCGTCACAGCGATGTCTCACAGATAATACAGATAATACTTATGAAAAGTATAATTTGCTCAGAGTCCAGAGAAGTTGTGGTTTGGTCCAGATCTGGACCAGAGTCCAGACTTTGAGGATGACTGCAATAGAATCTGTAATCAGTTTTTGACACATCCTGTTTAATTTCTTGCACTGGAACTGCTGATAATTTTAGTTTTGTCCTCACAGTTTAATCCTTATATTTGACCATTTTCATGCAAAAAGGAGAAAACATGACTAAAATCTTTGCAGTGCTCCCTAAACATTGTAATGTTCATGCGAGGAATGCCCTAATACTGGGTTTGAGCCCCTGCCCTGGGTCCTGAGGATGTTACAACTAATTCATTGGGTCATTAAAAAGCCCTCTGGATCATTGCATGATTTGATGCCGACATGGTTAAATACACATGATAAAATGTGTAAATGTGACAGTTCTGGAGTTTATGGAAGGCTACACTTAGCTAGCTTTTTCTCCTGTTAGTAGCAGTTTAGATAAAGCCCTTCTGGAGCTGCTGCACCTCTGTGCTGATTTCACTGATGTCAACTAACTTATCAGTCCTGGTAAGACAGGAATTCCTGAAATGTAAAAGTATCCCTTTCAATAAGACTTTTTATTAAAGATAGACAAATCTCCAAAGTGGTCGCATCATGAGGACAGATCTGACACATGGAAACACGAAGCTGTCCTCAGAGGAAGAGGATGGCATGATGTTGGCAGAGACAGAGGCAGAGAGTGAGACACCAGAGCAACAGACAGGATAAACAGCTTCTAAAATAGTTCATTGACAGACATCCGTGATGTGTTATCATGTGTATCACACCTACAAATACATGCATGTGATCATTTGGCTCCAGGTGTCAAACCGTCACTGAATATGCACGTGCAGCATTTTGACCTCCTGAAGACCCAGTGTTAAAGGACCATACCACCATTTTGCTTGTTTGAGTCTAATATATTTGATTTTCATACATGTTACGTTACTGACAATCATTTCCCAAAGGATAAAATTGTATTTCAGCTTTCCTGAAAGTTTGAAAAACCTCTTAATCTTTCAAGATCAAATATTTAAGTGATACACCCACCTTAAAAATTGATCATCTGCTATTTCTGCTGTTTCTGCTGATCATCAGTGGTTTTTGCTCCTGTCACATTTTTACTCACTGTGGCTCATTTTTCACTGTACAGGCAAGTCCTGCACCTCTGTGGAAGCAGCACAATCATTGCTATATGTAGGGAGAACTCAGAAAATGTCTTTTGTGACATGCAGGATGTCACAAAGAAATTCCTGTCATAATTCCAAAAAAAAAAAAAAANAAAAAAAAAAAAAAAAGGAGTGGTGCGGTCTAATTTTTTAAAATTTTTGTACATCATTGCCAAATGGTGTTAAAACTTAATACACAGATAATGTTTTGCCAAAATATCTTTCATAAGTTCCTTATCTTTGTAGAAATTTGACAATAAGAAGCAAAACTTACATCATTCATCAATGGCTTGAGTAATGCGCTTCAGACAAATGTAGGCTTAAAAACCATGAGCGCAGTCCTCTGTGACCTTTTTATTTATTTTAAAGGGGCAAAGGCCATTTAAAACAAGGAAACTTGGACTGGATACCTCAGTTAACTTTACACAGTTATAATGTCATGCCTTTCAACCCCTCTAGAGGGGTTGGGGTCCAGAGGGTTAAATATTCAAAATAAGAAGAGCCTCAACATTATTGTCTACATCTGTTCAAAAATCACCTGTAATAAACTAAGAAGCATCTCTTCATTTCACCAAATTAGACTGTCCAAAAAGTCAAATCCATCCTCCAAGACCCTTCACACATCCTCCTCTCCTCCTCTGAACAGCTTCCCTCTGGAAGATGCCTTTGAAGCTTTAGATGCTCAACAGTCTGAAGGAGAAAGTCATTATTCCTCCTTCTTAACCTCAGTACTTAACTTTTAAAGTCTGTTTATAACGTCTGCTTTTATATGCCTGTCATTCTTAGTTGCCCTTTGAGGACAAATAAAGTGAACTGAATTGAACTGAACTGAATTGACACCTGTTGACTCCTCTGCTTGGTGCTTTGAGTGAAATCCCATGAGATTCCTGTCCTGTTTGCATGGCTGCATTAACCAGAAGGAGGAGCTGTGGACCTGCTGAACATTCGAGCCTCTAGTACTAAGTGCAACAACTCAGCAGCTGCAACTACATTTATGTCACAACAGCTTATAATCACAGTAATTAACACAGCAGAGAGACGGCGGGGCTGACCTCATGGCACAAATCAGCTGCAGGACTAAACGTGATACAATACTGCTTTGTGAATGTAAATGAAATGCTGACTCATCATGTCAGTCTACTCTCTGTAGATTTTACAAAACAGGTTTTCATGTGATATCCTACGAAAACACAAGGTTTCAAAATTGTAAAATCAGTATCAAGCATTATAAGGTCAAGTAAAAGCTTTATATTACTGCACTTAAATCTTGACTTGGATGGATTTTTGCATTACACCTGTTGATATACAGTAATTGTTCCAGGTTACCCAGGTAAATTGGTGCAAACGTGAACAAAAGTGCTCAAGTGCACGTTTGTCTTGTTTGACAGTTTATTGGGATGTAAATCTGACAATCTTAAAGGACCATACCATCCATTTTGCATGTTTGAGCCTAATATATTAAATTTTCATACATGTACCGTTACTGACAATCATTTCCCAAAGCATACTACTGGAACGGTGAATTAAAAATGTTTTTCCTACCTTCCAGACCTCCATTGGTTTCAGTTCATTCTGCTATTAAAATCAACTTGTTGATACTGTAAACGTTCTTGGGATAGGTAATCCATCATCACCAACAAGACATGTATTCAGGTTTTTTGTAAAGAAGTTATGTAATTTTAGCGTTTAGGTGCAATAAAAATTGTGGAGTGAATGTATGCCTCCAACCGGGGAATATAGTCCCAAAAGAAGACCTGCATCATATATATATATATATACAGTATATCATATAACAATATCAGGAAAGGTGAAATACGGTTTTATTCTTTGTGAAATGATTGTCAGTAACGTAACATGTATGAAAATTGAACATATTAGGCTCAATCATGCTAAATGGCAGGCATGGTCCTTTAATTTGTATTTAGCTAACTTTGTTCTGCAAGATTGAAGTTTTTCACCTTACAGCAAGAGCGCAGATGCACAGGATCAACTCTTTCCTTTATCCCTTTACAAACTACTACTACTACTACTACTTACAGGTTTCAAATATTTTATTATTTCATATCCAATAGAGGAGTGTTTGGCATTCTATCTGATGCTGCTGCTGATTCTAAGTTTATGAGTTTTTTGTTTTGTTTTTTTTAACTGGGTTTTGACTGCATTCCAGTCAAACAGGATCAGTTTAGTTTTTCTAACTAAACTGAATGAACTGCAGTGTAAAGCTTCGTCATGTTTTCTGCAGCATGAATCCAGTTCTGCAAGGACAAGGACTGACATGGACTGTGTTTAGAGATTAACGGGTGGTGTTATACTGTAAAGGAGCAAGTGAGAGTGTTAAAGTGTGTGTGTGTGTGTCTGAAGATGGCTCAAATGAGGTTGTTGGGACAGATAAGGATGTGGGGGAGGAGGTGTGTCTCTGTCAGGACTGAAGTGTCAGTCTGAGCCACTTCAGGCCTCCGCCCGCACAGCGGAGGCTCGCACATGGTATGAAAACTAGAACCAAAATAACCAAAGCATTTGAGCACAGTCATGAGAGGAGCGCGGACGTGATTGATGCAGCTGGGCCTCACAAAAACGAAAGACACACTCAACATGGCTTTCTGCAGGACAAAGTCAAGAAAAGCACAAAGAATGTTTAACCAGCCTCATTGAACTAAATGTTCCACTTCAGAAAAATGCTGATAATGATTAACAGCATTTGACATATGAAGTCAAAAAGTTCAGCATCAACCAAACTGAACTGAATTTTACATGCCAGGGGTAGAAATCATACTAAATCCACTGCACACTGAACCACCACTTTATTTTACAATTTCATGCAATCTATGACATCATTCCTGTAATAATGCTTTACTCTGTGCAGGTTTTGTTGTTGATCTGTCAGAAAGGTGTTGATTTAATAATAATATGCTCTGAGGCTGCAGTTATTGGTGACATTGGATTGGACTGTATAAAATATAAAATAAAATATAATATAAAATATTACAAACACCTTAGACTGGATTAGACTAAAATTGTACCTAATAAACTGGTATCTCATGTCTTCTATTCTCCACCTGGCAATATTAGTCATATTATAAATATGACCTGGCATGATAAACGCCATGATAAATAAATGATAAAAGGGTTTTGCTTTTTGCTGGGGTCATGTTTGTATTTATTCTGTTTTCTTATTAAAGGACCATACCACCCATTTTGCATGTTTGAGCCTAATGTATTCAATTTTCATACATGTAACGTTACTGACAATCATTTACCAAAGCATACTACTGGAACGGTGACTTAAAAATGTTTTTCCTACCTTCCAGACCTCCATTGGTTTCAGTTCATTCTGCTATTAAAATCAACTTGTTGATACTTGAAACGTTCTTGGGATAGGTAATCCATCATCACCAACAAGACGTGTATTCAGGTTTTTTTAGAAGTTATGTAATTTTAGTGTTTAAGCTCAATAAAAAGCGTGGAGTGAATGTATGCCTCCACCGGGGAATATAGTCCCAAAAGAAGACCTGCGTTTATGGAAAAATTTAAAGGACCGTGACTTCATAAGGCTGTGTAACTATTAGCAGGAGAAACATGGATTTTTAAGGTGGGTGTATCACTTGAATATTTGATTTTGAAAGATTAAGAGATTTTGCAAAATATCAGGAAAGCTGAAATACAGTTTTATCCTTTGGGAAATGATTGTCGGTAACGTATGAAAATTGAATATATTAAGCTCAAACATGCAAAATAGCCGGTATGGTCCTTTAAAGAGGGAATGATGGCAACAGCCACACACTGATCAGACGGACATTCTGTCATCTGAAACATCAGACCACCTGCCTGCATGAAGACCACACACAGAGTTTATTTTTATGGACAGGTTTAAAAAAAGGAATTTGAACCCAAGCAAAATATCTGTAGATCCATAACTCAGATTAAATGATGTCTGTCTCTTTCTGTAGTCTTGTTGTCACACTTAGTATGTCTTTAAAAATATTAGAAATAAAAACTTTTCATGTGCACACTCCCTACTTGACCCTCAGAATGCTTTCTTCTTTTTTTCTGTCTGTCTTGTCTCTTTCTGTTATCCCTCATCTCCTGTTGCCAGTCTCTCTCATCCTATCTATCTATCTATCTATCTATCTATCTATCTATCTATCTATCTATCTATCTATCTACAGTATATAGCTGTCTGTCTATCTATCTATCTATATGGGCAACAGTAATATGTGTTATGATTACTGCTCATGCTGGTATCACCAATGTTGTAAAAGTAATGCTAACAACACATTTATCCATCCATCCATCCATCCATCCCTTTTTCTACCACTTGTCTGGGTCTGGATCATGGAGGCAGCATTCTAAGCAAAGTAACCCAGATGTCCTCCAGCTCTTCCTGCAGGATCCCAAGATGTTCCCAGAGCAAAGGGGATATATATATATATGTATATGGCCATGGCTCCAGATGCCCTCTGCCCACCCTGCTCAGTATTCGGGCTGCCTGCCTGTAACGATGGTTAAGCAGCCCTTTACCTCTGTGTTTGCTTGGAGTTGGTGAAAGGAGGCACAACAAGAAGCTTGTTTCCTCTTCTGCAGTATTTGCTGGAAAATGTGAAAAATGTTTACTGGACAATCATTTACATGGCTTGTACAGTAAACCCTGGTCATCCGCCCATGCCATCTGCCCTGTCTGGCGTTCGAGCCGTCCTCCTGGTCTCCTGCTGTGTCTGGCTGCCTTGTTACTGGGTCCGGCCTGTCTGCCTGACTATCCTTTGTGCCTGATCTCCAGTCCTCTGGCTACGTGCCTCAGTTCTCCACTTGGCCTGCTTCTAGAACTCTCTGATCTGCCCATCTCTTACCCCAGGACACCTACCTAAACTGTCTACCTTGCCTGATCTGTAGAACCTGCCCAGTCCTCTGCACCCAGACTACAGTCTGTCCTGTCCAATCTCCAGCACCCAGGCCCCCATCTAGGTTATTTGCTGCAGCCAAACCACTCATTTTGTGGGCATTTCGGTCCCATCTCCAGACGCCCTCCACCCACCCTGCTCAGTATTTCAGACTGTCTCCTGTGCTGCCTGAACCTTTGACTGCCTCTGTGACTGACCTGGAGGATGTCAGGAGTCTCTCATTCTGTCACAACTCTGCAATTCATCATCCATCCACCGGCCACCGCCAAGTCACTCATGCTGTCACAGTCTGATCTCTCTACCTGTTTCCTGTTCCCTGATTTTCCTTCCACTGCTTGGTCACCTGATCTCCACACCTGCTTTAAATCTAGCCAGCACTCAGTGTCTATTGGCCCTTTTTCTTTATTCCCTTTCCAGATTGTCTTGTGCATCTTGTTTGTGTGATGCAAGAGTCTAGCTAACGTTCCAGGTTTTTCCTGTTATCCGTTCCTGTTATCTGTTTTCCTGCCTGTGGTTTTCTGTAGTTTCCTGATCTTGGTCTGTTCACCGGTTTAGTGTTTTTTTTTTGGATTGTCAGCTTGATCAGCTGTAAGTTCTTCAGGTTTCTCAGCCTGCTCTGTATTATCGCCTGTTTCAGTTAGACTTTTTATTCACATTGACCTGTCTGTGAGCCTGCATTTGATCCTCACTCCAGAGCTATTCGTGACAGATAAAACCACAAAGTTGATTGGTTGGCCCAGGCTGTTCTAATACCAGGTAATCTCATGAACAGCCTTGAGTTTAAACATAGTGTGTTTTTAGACAGTCCATATTAGTCCAATAACAAAGCACAGCTTGTGTTCGGATCAGGCTGTTCCTTCCAGTCACACTCCTCCAAGTTTTTTTGTCATTGCCCTCATGGGTGGCCTCAGCAAAACTCTGGAGTCTCCAACTGGAGCCTTATCTAGGGCAAAACCCAGACTCAACCCAGACACTCAAGAGGGTTGAATACTTAGAACTGCTGTTTGACGCACATACACATCAGTGAAGTCTTCCCTAACATGACATTTGTAAAGAGGCAACCCTCTCATTCTGCAGAGAGAACTCCAGCATACAGGGGCAGGTGAGTTTTCCCATACCCACCTGGCACTTTTCTCCCTGGGACACTCCAGAGAAGAAGACAGTCCAATCCTGAGCTAAGAGTCTGGTTTCAGAGCTGGTGCTGTGTGGAGATGAGTGCAGCTATCTAGTTTGTATCGCTCTACCTCCTGCTGAAGCTCCAGCTCCTTTACCATCAAAGAGGTGACATTACACATCCCAAATGCCAACTTGTGAAGCCAGGAGATGGTTCCACTGAGCATCTTCACCTGCCGCTTGATCGATAACGCACCTGACCCTTTTGATTTTCTTTATGTATGGTGGGTCTGAATAAGGGTTCATATAAGGGTTCATGAACTGCTGTCAGTCTGACCTCTCATCTGGGACCAATTTGACTTTGGTGACCCTACCATGTGCTATTGCCACTGGAAAAATAGCTCCCAGGGTCATAGGGGCATGTAAACCCTCCACTATAATAAGGTGGCAATTCATACAGGCTGTTCTCAGACTTTGAATGGCATCAAATCATGTCCCCAGAGACATTTATCTTCCAGAGTTATGTATTGTGAAAAAAGATAGAACTTTTTTCCCATTTCAAAGTACAATAAATGACACTATTTGATATGTTACAATATATTTATTTATAGGGCAGCCTTTTAAAGGCCTCCCCTCTGGTCATTGGCTGAAGAAATTATTGCCCTTCTTCACCCCTGGTGTGGGGCCTGGTAGGGTGAATATGCAGCTATTTAGAACCATATGCTGGTGCAAAGCGATATATTATGTGCCATGCTGGCATATGCACATTATATTTTCTCCACCCTTTTTTTTCTCCTGGATGCAGACCTGCTGCTTTCAGGTCATATAGTTCCAATCTGGAAATAGTCGACAATGGAGAGACACAGAGGCAACACTTGCTATAAGGCCCTATAATGGCACCCTGCTCAAGAGCATAATGCCTAGCAAATATTTTCAGCATGCCTGTAATTGCATGCAAAAATGCTTGTTACAGCAAAGTAATGTGACATGACCCACATTTATCTGACCAAACACTTTTGGCTGGCACGCTGTATCCCTGAGGTTGCTGTGCAATGTGGATAATAATGTTCTCCACATCCAACCGGCTCTATCATTACAGTTTCCCCTGGTAAAACAGGCATTTTTCCTCAAAACCATGCTTTATTCATTCTTTCATTGCTTTCCTCTTGTTATAAAACATGCCGCCCACGCAAATAGACATCTACAGATTTAGACTTAACTACATGTTTGTCATTGTAGCCACAGCAGAAATTTTAGCCTGAGGTATTACAGTTTGATTAGCTATGACAGTGAAACATCTTAGTTCATGCTAGAAATGAGTAATTTGTGACCCTCTGTCAGGTAAGAATTCAAAACATCCACAGACCTCTCAAACCTCATGTGGAGAAGTTTCTTGTAAATGACACAAAGTTATTGAAGTGAAGTTATTTTCATAACAGAGTGGAGCAGCTATTTAAAATCCAACAGAAATGTCTACAGTCGTCACTGGCAAATAGCGATCCATGGGCAAAATCCACGCCTTGATTCAATAATTATTTGCTCCCTTAAAAACATCTGAAATGTCCTTTTCCTAAACTCACCTTAAAACTCGCCAAATCATGAATGACAATGACAAGTAACAATGATCTTATAAGTCTGACATTTTTTCCCACTATTAACAGGACATGGTGATACCAAGCAATAACAGATTTTAACAGGTGAAAGGTAAACACAGTTAACAGCACAGTTCTCTAGGTTTATGAGCAAATAGTATATTACAAATGGGAAAATCTATTTAAGAGTGATTCACATCTTTATCTTTATATCAATTCTTTTCTTGTTCAGTTGGACAATAGAAATGTTTATATGTAATATATATGGGGTCCATGTAAATCCCAAAGAAAATTAGCTTTTGACATCATCTAATAACTGACCCAATCCCTGCCCTTGGTAGAGGGCAGGGATTGGGTCAGAGGTTCTACCAGGGTCAGAGATAAATACATGTGTACCAACCGGCATGAAGTACCTTAAAAAGATGGATAGAAGGTTGTTTTAATTTATTATAAATTTATTTATTAATTAATTAATTTATTTATTTATTTAAGTTAAAATAATTTTTTTGTTTATTATTGTATATAATTACTTTGTACATGAACTATTAACTATTACTATTCATTAACTATGAATAGGACTAGAATTCCCTCCTAAATGAAAGTGGAGACAGGGATGTGGCTTGGTTCAAATGCAGCAGACCTGGACCTGAGTAGGACCAGGATCAGTATGTGCATGGCTTGACCTGCTGTGAGCTTTAGGAGAAGCTGGTTGTGTGGATGGATGGGTAGTGGTGACGGGTCACTTCACTGGGCTGGTGGAACATCTGGACGTGGGATCATGGTCCAGTTCTGCAGCAGTGGCTGCCAGTGCAGGACTAAATAAATCCAGGGTATCCAGGAGCTTCTCGTCATGCTGAATTTGATGCAGAATAAATAGTCTGGTGAGGCAAATGCAGCTCTCATAGTCAGACTAGAAAGTAAAGGCTCCAGTATTACTTCAAACCAGTACTGTGTGCAGTGTAAAGAACTGGACTTCTTTTTATGTCGTGCCAGTAGAGAGAGGAGTTGACAGTAGTAATGGTTTATTTAGCGATTAAAAAGGACATCATATTTTCTTCTTCTAAATCAGAGTAGGAAGGAAGGAAGGAAGGTGAAGATTTTTTTTTTTTTTTTTTTNTTTTTTTTTTTTTTTTTTTTGACAAATTTTTGACAGTTGAGAAGTGTTCAAATGGATGAATGACCAGTTATAGCTGAAGTGGTATTAGAACTCTTGCAAGATGTTCTGGTTTTGGTGTATCTTTTCCTATCAACTATACCGTGTCCTTCCATATGAGCTGGTCAAAATTGCTAATACTAGAGTTTGGAAGCAGCATATCACTAGCAGTTTTGCCAGACGACACATATGAGCGCATAACTTGGAGCACACATTACTGATGCAGCCGTGACAGCAGTTACAGGGAGGAAAAGCCCAAAGCCTACTGTGAGGATCAGCCTCTGGTCTTCCTGGTGACTGTTTGCTTTCTATCTTCTTGTTTTTTAGCAAAAACCTGCAGAGAGAAGATAGATCCTTGACTTTTAATCATATTAATTTCAGTGGCTATGTCTATATGTTAGCTCGCTGCACAGGCCAGTATTATAATATATAATAATATAATACAAACAGTACATTTCTGTAAAGACAAACAGTGCTGACAAAAACTAGCCCCTGGTCAACCCCATAAATCCTAAATCTGTACTAAATACCATGATGTTGTCTTTGTTAGATTTTATATCCCATAAGCACAGCTGTCACACGAGGAGTCTTCACCTTATATTTAAGAGGGAGACTGAGTTTGGCTCCTCCAACTTGCATTTTATTTATTTGCCTTAATGACCAAGATGTACATAACTGTCAAAGTTGCTGCTTTCTGACAACAATATTGATTGATGGTGGCATTGTGGCACAACCTTTATTAAATTAACGAGCACAATGAACCTTTACAACACAATGAACTTTTATGCTCAGCTACTAATAGCACAGAAATCTCCATTCCTGGTCAAGTAAAAATGTTATTGATATTAAGAGGTCTGAAGCAGTTCACCATGTATTCCACATTATTTACATTACAGATTTGTTATGTACATTGCATACTCTATACTTCAAATACAACATGCAAAAGTCAAGTTTATTTGTATAAACCAGTATAATATCCAGTGTCTCAAAGAGTTTTACAGACCCACACATTACGGTTCCTGATCCAGCCCCAGCTCTCTCTACTCCCTAAAAACCTTACTATACAAGGAAAAAATGGAATAAACCTGGAGAGAGGCAATTCATTCCCTCTCCTGGAATGACCAGATGTGCAATAGGAGCTATAGATAAGAGTTCAAGATAACATAATTTTACTTCAGTAATGATTAAATTCTGACAATACATTTGTCATTTCAGCATCTGATTGGATACCAACACGACCCCAAGCTGCTGCTTATGGACCCAATCAATGTGAATCAATCAACCATCTTATCAAACCCAGATGGATGTTAAGGAAATGGTGTGTTATGGAACAGTAAGGGAAATTATTTAACACATTTCAAAATGATTTTTAGCATGCAGAGATCTCTGTTCTTGATGACATTAGCGCTCATATGTTGGTTCATAACAGCTACATTTTACAGAGAGTTTACAGAGATCTGTCCCCACACAGTTTATGGAGGTTCTTCAGTCCTGTCACACTTTCTGTTTTTTGGACCACACAGACAGTCACAGACAGTCAAACCTTAGCTTAGCTTTCTCAGCTGCAGGCATGTTATGTAACCCTGGTGAAATATGGGTCAGCAGGGCTGATGGTGATACCATCACTCCGACTCCTCACATGGACGCTTCATGCCAGCTTTGCTTACCAAACTGTGTTTCTGATGATGGTGCTGCTGCAGGGTCATCCTGGCCTACAGACCACAGCAGCTTGGTTGTGTAAATGATGTTGGCTGTCTCGTTCTTCATGTTGAGAAACAGAATGAGATTGCTGACTGTGCAAAACTAAAGTGATCAAAGCAAAGAGTTCACAGCACAGCTCACTACACTTTCACCAGGCAGACGTGAGGAGCAAAGATTTGACTGGTGTCACCATGTGGGTCACATTTTACCACCAAACAGGCTGCAGGTCCCTCCCTTTAGACCCCACAACTGTATGGGTATGGCAGCAGAATGTTTAAAGGACCATACCACCCATTTTGCATGTTTGAGCCTAATATATTCAATTTTCATACACATAACATCACTGACAATCATTTCCCAAAGCATACTACTGGAAAAGTGAATTAAAAATGTTTTTCCTACCTTCCAGACCTCCATTGGTTTCAGTTCATTCTGCTATTAAAATCAACTTGTTTATACTTGAAACCTTCTTGGGATAGGTAATCCATCATCACCCACAAGAAGTGTATTCAGGTTTTTTTTTAGAAGTTACATAATTTTAGCATTTAAATTCAATAAAAAGCGTGGAGTGAATGTACGCCTCCACCAGGGAATATAGTCCCAAAAGAAGACCTGTGTTTATGGAAAATTTTAAATGACCTTCATAAGGCTGTGTAACGATTAGCTGTGTAACTATTATTAACAATTTTTAAGGTTGAATATTAACAATTTTTAAGGTTGAATCTTTGATTTTGAAAGATTAAGAGGTTTTGCAAAATATCAGGAAAGCTGAAATACGGTTTTATCCTTTGGGAAACGATTGTCAGTAACGTAACGTGTATGAAAACTGAATATATTAGGCGCTCAAACATGCAAAATGGGTCCTTTAAATCAAGGTCCTTTAAGGTCCTTTAAGTTAAGTCATCCATCCATCCATTATCTTCTGCTTATCCGGGTCCAGGTCGTGGTGGCAGCAGACTAAGCAGACTGGTCCACACTTCCTGTCCCTGGCCAGGCCCTCTAACTCCTCCNTGGTGGCAGCAGACTAAGCAGACTGGTCCACACTTCCTGTCCCTGGCCAGGCCCTCTAACTCCTCCTGGAGGACTCCGAGGCGTTTCCAGGTCAGCCAGAAGATATAATCCCTCTAGCGTGTCCTGGGTCTTCCCTGGGGCCTCTTCCCAGTTGGAAGACCTGGAAGACCTCCCTAGGTAGACGACCAGGGGGCATCCTTATTAGGTGCCCGAACCACCTCAACTGGCTCCTTTCGATGCGGAGGAGCAGCGGCTCTACTCCGAGTCCCTCCTGGATGTCCAAGCTTCTCACCCTGTCCCTGAGAGTGAGCCCAGACGCCCTACAGAGGAACCTCATTTCTGCCGCTTGTATCCACCATCTTGTCCTTTCGGTCATTACAGAGCTCATGACCATAGGTGAGGATAGGAACGTAGATTGATTGGTAAATTGTGAGCCTCACCTTCTGGCCCAGCTCCCTCTTCACCACGATGGTCCAGTACAGTATCCATAGGACGTCAGACGCTGCACCAATCCGTCTATCAATCTCACGCTCCATCCTACTCTCACTGTGAACAAGACCTCGAGNGCTGCACCAATCCGTCTATCAATCTCACGCTCCATCCTACTCTCACTGTGAACAAGACCTCGAGATACTTCAACTCCTCCGTCTGGTGTAGTGACTCCCCTCTAACCTGGAGGGAACAGTCCTACAGAGCACCATGGTCTCAGACTCGGAGGTGCTGATTCCCATCCCAGTCGCTTCACACTCAGCCTCAATCCTGCCCAGTGTGGGTCAAAGGTCACTGTCTGATGAAGCCAGCAGAACCACATCATCTGCAAAAAGCAGAGATGCAATTCTGAGGTCACCAAACTGGACACCCTCCAATCCCTGACTGCGCCTTGAAATCCTGTCCATGAAAGTCACAAACAGGATTGGTGAGGCTGGTTTGAAAAGGCAAAGGAGAAGAAGAGTTTATGCACTTTTTAAAGGTTCATTTCACAGAAAAAAAACAAAACAAAATGGTATCATGCAGACAGTTTTATTATCCAAGCTTTGAGCATTTACTGACACTATTTCCTCCAAATAAATAGTTCCAGTGGAAGTGATGCTTTGAGCACACACACACTTTTTTCACCTCTGTTATCATCAGCAATGTGCTCACTGACGTGGGACTTAAAAAAAGATCACAAACATTCACATTTATTCTGAAATTAAAGACTCTAAAGACTCCCTCAGCACCAGGACTCGTACCCATCACTTACTGCAATCTGATCATCAGTTTCCATTTTAAAAACCTTTTTCCTCCATCTGTTGCTACTGTATTGTTTACTTTGGCAGTGCCGTCCTGTGGAACAAACAGGGCTCGCTGTTAATGGGAAGCATTAGTCTCTCTGAATCAACACGAGACACACATCCATTTTCCTGCTGTCCCTCCACAAATCTCTGGTCCCCAGCATGAGCTGCTAATAGCCCCTAATAAGATGGAAATGAAGCATGTTTGATCTGTGAGACAGGACGTCCCTGAACAAGGCCATGCTTATGTGATCAATAAAATGTCAGGCAGAGACAAGGAGACGCTGTCTTTATCCAAGAAATACTGTTTACATCAGCTCCAAATGTAATCATCAGTAAAGATAACAATGAATACACACTTGTAACAGTGGAGGACAAGTTAAACAAGAAAATGTTGAAATATTTTTCTGCTATATCTTATGGATAAGAAGGCAAATTTAATGTCATGATATGCAAATTGGAAAATTGAAAAGTGAAGCTGAAAACCCAAAATGAAAAATAAAAGATCTTACATGGTCATTTTATTAGAAAAGGGAAACTATGTTAATAAACTGAACTTCACTTCTCTTTTCATTCTCCTTTTTTCATTTTCCCTTCTCCATTAAAGGACCACACCACCCATTTTGCATGTTTGAGCCTAACATATTCAATTTTCGTACATGTTACGTTACTGACAATCATTTCCCAAAGCATACTACTGGAACAGTGAATTAAAAATGTTTTTCCTACCTTCCAGACCTCCATTGGTTTCAGTTCATTCTGCTATTAAAATCAACTTGTTGATACTTGAAACGTTCTTGGGATAGGTAATCCATCATCACCAACAAGACGTGGTTTTTTTTTTTTTTAGAAGTTATGTAATTTTAGTGCAATGAAAAGTGTGGAGTGAATGTATGCCTCCACCGGAGGATATAGTCCCAAAAGAAGACCTGTGTTTATGGAAAAATTTAAAGGACTATGACTTCATAAGGCTGTGTAACTATTAGCAGGAGAAACATGGATTTTTAAGGTGGGTGTATCACTTGAATATTTGATTTTGAAAGATTAAGAGATTTTGCAAAATATCAGAAAAGCTGAAATACGGTTTTATCCTTTGGGAAATGATTGTCAGTAACATAACATGTATTTGTAATTGAATATATTAGGCTCAAGCATGCAAAATGGACGGTATGGTCCTTTAAGCATTTCCCATTTGGCCTTCCAGATGGATGTTGAGAAGGCTGGGGGATGATCAATCCATCCATCCATCCATCCATCCATCCACCCACCCATCCATCCATCCATCCATCCATCCATCCATCCATCCTTCCATTCTATACCTACTTAACCTGTGCAGGGTCAGGTGAGACAGGAGTGTATCGTTGGGCAGCAGGCCTAACACACTCAGACAAACTCATACCTGCAGGCTTTTTAGAGTTAAAACAGAACAAATACAGGCTGTGGGTGTTATTATTCTGTTTAGGGCTGTTATGGACTGCAGGACAGAGAGGTTTTGTGTCTTGCTCTAGTGAAGGGGAGGGCGATGTGCACAAGTCTCATCTGGGTATTGTTTCACTCCAGGAGAATATGCAGGGTTCAGGTCTTCATCTGTGGAAAACATACCTGAACCCAACATGCATAAAGAGACCTAACACAAAAGTGAGTTGATGACAGCAGTAACTGCCACCATGCTGCTCTAGAGAGAAGAAGAAGAAGAAGAAGAAGAAGAAGAAGAAGAAGAAGAAGAAGAAGAATAGCAGGACTTAAGTAAAATGGTTTCATTGAGATTAGAACCTTTGAACACTGTTGGCATCTGTGTTTTTNGCAGGACTTAAGTAAAATGGTTTCATTGAGATTAGAACCTTTGAACACTGTTGGCATCTGTGTTTTTCTGAGACAAACACCTGTTTATGCTGCTGTGGTCAAACAGGTGAGAGGCTGTCAGGAAGGGGGGGCAGAATGTGTGTGTGTGTGTGTGTGTGTGTGTGTGTGT
>VXCM01007702.1:0-20361 GCA_014773175.1 Lucifuga dentata | reverse complement strand
ATTCCATCTGGTGTGGATTCCCAGCTGTCATGTGACTTTCAAAGGGATCCAGCTTTTAGTGGATTGGTCAAATCCAGACTAGCAGCAATGGTAATGTCAACCAGTCCAAACTGTTGGTTTGACACGTCAATACTATACCAGATAGTATAGATGCAGGGTGCTCATGATTTCTATCTGAGGTACTAATATTAGAGTGAGCTGGTATGCTAGCTATGCTATACTTTTTGGATCTGGCTCCATGCTGGTGACCTTCATATGGCCCCTGCCAATGACTACACGCGTCATTTACTGTGTCGATATGAGCAAACATCGTCACGCAACCACCTTCCCTCATTCATAAACGTCTGTTACCGGCATCTTTTAGCATTTTCCTTGAAAGAGGCATTACTACAGTATTTGCTTATTTACATGTTGGGAAGCGATTCATAAAACACACTGATACTAAAATGAAGACATGTTTCATTCTGGTCATAAATTTCAGCGCTGTGAAATCTGGGTGTCGTTTTAAACTGTATTTGAGCATATAGAACCAGAATGAACCAGAATGTGCAAAAAGAGAAAAGACAAGTTAAGGTGTCACCGTAACAGTTTTCATGTTTTTAGCTGACAATAGCAAAGAGACTGTCCTTCACAAAAACACAAAAAAAACCCATCATATGATGATTGTCTCTTTCACTCTGATGCATCTGATTGATGGATGACAGAATCCTTCCAGCATGCAGCAACACAGAGATCCTTCTGTGCTTTTATACCTGCCCAACTCATACAATCCTAACCAGATTCTAAATTTATCCAGTGGAATATTTGGGACAGCATGTGTCATCTTTCAGGATCTCAGGAAACTCTTTCTGGAACTCTAGAACTCTTCCAGAAGGTCAGAACTGTTTCAGAAACTCTGGAACTCTTTCAGGAACTCTGAAACTCTTTCAGAAACTCTGGAACTCTTTCAGGAAGTCTGAAACTCTTTCAGGAAGTCTTGAACTCTTTCAGGAAGTCTGAAACTCTTTCAGGAACTCTAGAACTCTTTCAGGAAGTCTGAAACGCTTTCAGGAAGTCTGAAATTCTTTCAGGAAGTCTTGAACTCNCTGGAACTCTTTCAGGAAGTCTGAAACTCTTTCAGGAAGTCTTGAACTCTTTCAGGAAGTCTGAAACTCTTTCAGAAACTCTGGAACTCTTTCAGGAAGTCAAACTCTTTCAGGAACTCTAGAACTCTTTCAGGAAGTCTGGAACTCTTTCAGGAACTCTGAAACTCTTTCAGGAAGTCTGAAACTCTTTCAGGAACTCTAGAACTCTTTCAGGAAGTCTGAAACGCTTTCAGGAAGTCTGAAATTCTTTCAGGAAGTCTTGAACTCTTTCAGGAATCTGGAACTTTCAGGAACTCTGGATGTTTTTCAGGGATTTTTTTTTGTTTTTGGGTTTTTAACTGTGTTTAACTCCAACGGATGCCATATGCCATACATTTAAATATATGTACCACAACCTAAGTGTCACTTAGCACCCCTAGTGGCAAAGTGAAGTAGATCAGATGATCCCCTTATAATTAAACCAGGAACTTGCTTTCATATTTTTAATGGCATTTCAACCGTCCTTCAACAAAGCATAAACAAAGAAGACCAGTCTGGGTCAATTTGGAGCAGGTTGGGGGGCTGAGTGACCTCAGAATGACCTATAAAATATTCTCTAATATCTAAGAAATGATAGCAATACAAATGAACATTTTAATAGCTCAAACCAGCACAAATGACTCAGACTGTTTTCCTGGAGTTTTGCTTTAGTTGGCCGCAAACTTCACTCAGGTGACCAAGAAACTGGCAAAAGTAGAAAAAAAATTTTTTTTTAATTTTAAAATATACAGAAACACAGAGCAGGAAGATAGTAACCAGATAACTAACAAGTCCTATAAAGAAATCTCTGTTCAAACAGCAAGCTTACTTACAGGAACCAGGAAGCTAAACAGGCTCAGCAAACAAATCCAAAAAGGGCGAGTTAGGCAATCAGAAAGCAGGCCGAGGTCAGGATTCAAAGACAGGTACAGACAGGTAAACAGCCAAACAGGTAAATGGTCGAATGCTTGAGCAATGCTCCCAAGCCAGTCTGAGAACAAGGAAGCTGGCTGGTATATACAGTATAGACGTACAGCTGATTAGGGAGCAGGTGAGGTTGTCAGGTGATTGGCAGACGTCTGTCGTGCAGAGGTGGGAAACACCAGTGATGGCTGGTGAACAAGCAGTGACATCCTCAGGTTCTTCCATTTTTCTTTTGTGCACAGCTGAGAGTTTTAGCAAACATCATGATTTTGAGAAGGTGAATCATGTCCTTATTTCATCTCAGGTTGATTACTGTAATTCTTTACACACGGGAGTCAGACAGTCATCCCTCTCTCTGCTCCAGAAAGCCTCTCTTCATTGGTTCGCTGCAGGATTGATTTTAAGGTTTTATTATTTATTTTAAGTCATTCAGTGGGTTGGCGCTGCCTGACCTCTCAGAGCTTTTACATCTCCACAGTAGGTCACAGCATCTGGTCAGGTCCTCTGACCAGATGCTTTTGGTCGTTCTGAGGTCCAGATCGAAGCCTGGGGGGGACTGTGCCTCCAAAACTGTGGAACAGTTTCCTCCACATTAGGACTGTGCCAACACTGGTGACTTTTAAATCTCGTCTAAAAAACAATTTTTTTCTCCTTGGCTTCTAAACCAGATTGAGATTTGAGATTTTTTTTTTTTTTTTTTNTTTTTTTTTTTTTTTTTTACTTTTTATTCTATTCCATCTCCATGTTTTCATGGTTTTGCCCCTAGTGTTTTATTGTATTTGATTTCTTTATCTGTTTTACCTGTTGTTTTGTTTTGTTTGTTTTGTTTTGTTTTTTGTATAGCACTTTGGTCAACTTCTGTTTTCAATGTTCTTAGTGAAACTAAAAGTTCTTCTATCAGAAACCAGAATCACTCATAATGTGAAGCAGTACTGAGAAAAATAATTACAAAGTGAAACAACAAAAACAAGCAATGATTATTATAATCTTATAATCAAAGCAGCTCCGACAAACGCAGCCAAGCTCAAACGCTACCAGCCTGAGCCACTTGGCGCCAAACCGGCGTTCCAGCAGTTTGTGCTGAACTGGCAAACAATGAAAGATTAGACATTAGACTGTTATGCTGATCCTGTTTATGTCCTCCTTGTTGATCACATTTGGGATTGTTTAGGTGTTTACCCTGCAGAGAGCACTGAGCATGCTGCACAAACAGTGGAAGTTCCATTGCACAATGTTTCATTTCACATTTATACACACATTTTCATTCAACACACACGACTGCACGCAGCACACCTGACTCAGAGAGGAAGATAGTAAAATTGCAAAACAACTTTTATATGCATATATGAACTAAAGGGGAATGAAACTGTTGGATCCTCTCAACCTCCAAAAAAAGGTGGCTAATGAAAAGGTAAATTGGAGTACAAAAGGTAAAAAAAAAAAAAAAAAAAAAAAAAGTTAATGAATCCCTCTTACTTCAATAACACGTTAATATGGAAACGTTGCTAATATGGAAATGTGTACAGTACCATAATTTATATTGTTCTGAGTTACTGGAAAGCTGTTTTTGCTGATATTCAGGGTGGATTCTCTGAATTAACATGTTCCTGTTTGGTATCTGAACCATCAGCACTCAAGCCTGCTGAAAAACCTCATTGGTTTGGTTTTATTTTAGTTTTCCTTCAGTTTTTCCATTAAGTGTGAGTTGTTATGGACAACATCTGGCTATCAGAGTAAATAAAGCACTGCTCGGGTTCAGACGATAGCCCGTTCACCGCACGTAAACCCCAACGCCACGACAGGCTGATGACTTCCAGAGGATGCAGTTACATTTAAAAAAAATAAAATGAAAGATGTAGAAAATATATGTTACTGTTACGTTTTGAAGTTTTATTATTTATAGAAATGTATGGTGGTCAAACTAATCTTAAGACTGTTTTACTTATTGAAAGATGGATCTGAATCCAGTTTAAAACCTTCAGCAGTGACGGTTCAACAAAGCACCAACCTGTCATCATAATAACAACAATAACTGTGTGTGTGTTTTACCTACACAGGACACGGAGCTATTTGTGATGGCTTCCATGACATCATCTCAGGCCTTCACACATGCTGCTCCTCTTCATCACTGTGAATTCCTCCTCCTATTGTCACTAAAGGTGACTCCTGTGGATTTCCTGTCAGTCAAATGCTGTTCACATGCTATCATGCGGTTCTCTACTTTTAGCTGTAACAAGTCACACAAGCCCCCCCCCNACACACACACACGACACACACTCGTGATACCTCACGCTGTTGTTTCCTTTAGGAGTGATTACTTCCTTTGTTATAGTTTAGTTACTTTAGACTCTTAACAATAAAATTAGATTGTCTTCTAATTGTTTAAAGAATGAATAAAAAATGACTGGCTGTTACTTTTTCAATAGAAACAAGTCTCTAGTCAATCTAAGGACATCAGCCATGATGTCTCCCATCCTGTTCTCACCTTCAGCCGTGTTCCACCCCTTGATTAGTTTCACCATAAACATAGATTTGTCCAGATCTGCTCATAAAATGATTAATGGAAATATTGGAAAACTACAAAAACAGTAGAAAGCAGTTGTAGGAAGTTTCTTAAGGTCTCTTTCCACTGCAGGAGGAACAATAACTAGAAACAAGACAGAGACTAAACTAGCCCAAACAGGAACTGTCCTGGATCCAGTTCTAGTTACCGTTTTGTGTTTCAACCGACTTCAGGAGAAACAGAACTAAAATGAACTCAGCTGATGTCGTCATGGCGTGTAGTGAGGTAGTCCAACGCAACAAACATGGTGGAAAGCAAGATGCTGAGTTTCATTGTGTTTCTTTACCTGGTAAGTCATTTATTTATTCAGCGCTTTGTGGCCTGTATGGAGTCCATCATGGCTACAATGGCAGATTATGGACATGGATGATGATTTATGACGCAGAAGATGATGAAGAATGGTACGAACTGCATATTTAGGCTTTGTTTGCTTGTTACTTACTTTCCCAATGTGTTGTAGGAAAAACAAGTTGGCTAACAGCCAACGGCTCACAGCTGCTTCAGCGCTATGAAATTTTTGGTCCTGTAAGTCCCACATGTTCTACAGGGACCAGAAAATGACAGTGGAACTGTAAATGTAATTTAACCGTAATCAGTGGAAAATGCCAGTTCCTGTTTTTGTACCAAAGAAGTGCCAAAAGGTTTGGTACCATGGAAAAGGGTCTATAGAGGCCTTATGAGCCCCCCGTAGCCCCGCCCACCCATCACATGACAGAGTCCAGACTTAACATGAGTTTTACCATCATCTTCATCACAGCCACGTCTTCACAGGAGGCTCCAGTACTGTGTGGTTTGGCCAATCAAAGACTATACATGAGCACATCTGAAGGTTTTGATGCACCTCCTACGTGTGATGTGATAGGCTGAGACGCCTGTCAATCAACCAAACATGCTCCAAAACATCCACCTCTTCACGACTTATTAACCTGTAAATGGAACAATGATTCTCAGAAACACTATAAAGAGAAGAAGTGGATTATTACTGCTGACAGGATAACTTCTTCCATCCATCCGTTCAGCACTACTTATCCATGTTCAGGTTACAGAGGCAGCAGATATCATCTCCTAGCCATGTCCTCCAGCTCTTCCTGGGGGATCCCATGGTGTTCCCAGACCAGATGAAATATGTAATCCCTTCAATCAATCAATCAATCAATCAATTTATTTAAAGTGCAAAATCACCATGCATCATGGTCCCGATACACTTTACAGTAAAGGTAAAAAGTAGGGACATTAAAAAGATCATCAAAGCAAAGTTACAGTAAAAACAAGAACATTAAAAGAGCAAAGTTAAAAGGATGCTTGAAAAAGTAATAATCTAAGGTAGGCCGTAAAATAATGAATAGAGGTGGGTTTTCAACCTTGATTTAAAATTTTCAACTGAGCTTGCTTCTTTAACATGTAGTGGTAGTGTATTCCAGAGATAAGGGGCACGGTAAGCAAATGCTCTAAAGCCAAGCGATTTTTTGTTAATTGAAGGAATAACCAGGAGAGCAGCATCGAGAGAACGGAGAGGACGAGCTGGTGTGTATGGTGTAAGTAGCTCAGATAAGTAAGGTGGTGCAAGTCCATGCAAGGCCTTATAAGTTAAAAGAAGAACCTTAAAATCAGCTCTAGCTTGTACTGGTAGCCAATGAAGAGAGGCCAGAACGGGTGTTATATGATCATATTTTCTAGTTTTTGTCAGGAGTCTAGCTGCAGCATTCTGGACAAGCTGCAGACTTCTAATAGCATAGTTTGGAAGACCAGAGAGAAGTACATTACAATAATCAAGTCTGGAAGATACAAATGCATGGATCAAAGTTTCAGCATCACGTAATGATAGAATAGGCCGGATCTTAGCAATATTACTGAGATGAAAAAATGCTGTCTTGGTGATGGACTTGATATGAGGCTGGAATGTTAAACGGGAATCAAAAATCACTCCAAGGTTTTTGATGGTCGAGCTTTCAGGAATAATACAGTCGTCAATGTTAACACTCAAATTCTCAAACAAATGCCCATGCTTTGCTGGTCTAACAACTAACAGTTCAGTTTTATCAGCATTTAACAGCAGAAAGTTTATATTCATCCATTTTTTAATTTCTAAAAGACATGCCTCTAAGTTTCGGAGCTGGGAAAGGTCATTTGGCTTAACAGGTACATATAGCTGTGTGTCATCAGCGTAGCAATGGAATTGAACATCATATTTACAAATGATATCACCAAGAGGAAGCATGTAAATAGAAAACAGCATAGGGCCAAGGACCGATCCCTGGGGTACACCAGACTTTACTACAGAGAAAGTAGAAATTGTATTATTGTAGTATACACGTTGAGTTCTATTTGATAAATATGAATGAAACCATGAAAGCACCGTCCCCTGAATACCAATATGCTTCTCCAAGCGGCTTAGAAGTATGTTATGGTCCACAGTGTCAAAGGCAGCACTCAAGTCAAGAAGCAGCAGCAGTGATGTTAAATCAGAATCAGCAGTAATTAGAAGATCATTGACTACTCTTGTCAGGGCAGTTTCAGTAGAATGACGGGACCGAAAGCCAGATTGAAATTTATCAAAAAGATTGTTGTTAGATAAGTGGTCAGTAATTTGGTTAGCGACAGCCCTTTCAAGTAGTTTCGACATAAAAGGAAGATTTGAGATTGGCCTGTAATTGTATAAAATTTGTGGGTCAGTATTTTGTTTTTTAAGCAGCGGTTTAACAATGGCAGTTTTGAAGGCTGAAGGCACAGACCCCACGGAAAGTGACATATTAATAATATGAAGAACAGAACTACTTAAAACAGGAAACAATTCTTTAAAGAGGTTCGACGGTATGGGGTCTAATATGCATGTCGTAGGTTTGGAGGCAGTTACCAGGCTGATGAGGGTCTCAGGGGAAATTATTTCAAACTCTGAGAGAGAGCAGTTGGTCTGAACAATACCAGAGAGTTCATGGCCATCACCCTGAGGAGAGTGTGGACCAGTGAATTTATCTCTAATAGAGTCAAGCTTGTTTGTAAAGAAGTTCAGAAAATCATTAGCACTAAATGAAGAGGTATTGGCGGGGGTATTCTGTGTGAGTTTAGCAACAGTGTGAAACAGAAACCGGGGATTGTTTTTATTATTGTTAATCAGACGAGAAAAATAAGCTGTCCTAGCAGCTGAGAGTGCACGTTTATACTTCCTAAAACTCTCGACCCAGGCAAGGCGAGAAGTGCCTAGTTTTGTTATGCGCCATCTGCGCTCATGTTTTCTACAGTTCCGTTTGAGTGCACGGATGTCATCTGAAAACAATGGTGCTGATTTCGTCCGAATGCATTTCCTGATTGTAAGAGGAGCAACAGAGTAGTGTATTCAGTGTATTTTCAGTGTATTTTGAGTCTGCCACATGGTTTCCTCGCGGTTGGATACACCTGGAATACCTCAGTGGATCGCCATCTTATCGTGGAGGAGGGGATGTATGACCTCATGACCCAGGGACAACAGCCTGTGTTGTCTGGGCAACAACAGCTGGTAGGGTCACTCAGACTCTACCCAGACTTTATGAATCAGAAGCAATTGGACAGAGCAACACTGCCTGGAGTAAGATAAGCCAGGCCATCTCCTGGATCACAGATGAGCTCCTGGTACCCAGGTACCCATGCAGCCTGGCTGGGCTCAACCCAACTAAACAGTGGGACCCAATGGCACCACCATGTGGCCCACCATCTGCAAGAGAAAACATCAGGGTGTATTGTCAGGCGAAAGCTCGTACTTCAGCAGACTGATCCCTGATTGCGAAAACTGACCTTTTATATTGAAAAAACAAATTGTTTACTTTCCATGTTTCCAGAGAGATTTTGAGACTTTTATTAGGCGTAACTATGTAACCAAAGTCTTTGAGTGTCCGTTCATTTTGCTGCACATTAGCAGAGTTTCATATCAGATATGGTTTGCATATTTCTACGTTATGAGCAGCTCAAGCAAAGAGTAAAGTTTCGAGTTTTTAAAAGTTTAAATTATGCAGTATTTTCCACATTTACTTTTAGAACACTTGTTATGGAGCATGTTTCTATGTGGTCTTTCAGCCTAAATGCGAGTGCAGGACTTGAGTCCTTTCAGTGTCAGCGGTCACCTGACAGGTACCCGGCACGGAGGCGAGCCATGAATTACCATGGAGGGCAGATCCTGTCACGTCTTATGACTGGAGCTGTTTGGCTGCTCCAGGTGAAGACATATACGGCTATAATAAGACATGAGGTTAAATATAAACCGCCGCAATGCTTAGAGGGAGGGCTGATAGAGTGTCAGCGGGTCCACAGCCCCTTAACTCATGTTACACACACACACACACAAACACACACACACACACACAGTGCAGCAGTTAATAAGGAGAGAGAGTCATCAGTGTTTATTTTAGCATATGCAGTAAATGTCACAGTTCACTCGATGGCTCTTTACAGCCGTACACAGTAATTGTCATTATGTCATACGTGCTCATTGACTTCATTGTGAAGAGAAAACTGAAGGCAAAGCTCTCCATTTACATTCCATGTCTTACCTGTAGTGGTGAGCTCTGCCTGATGACAGAAAGAATGAGATGACAGAGAGCTTCCTCCTGAGGGAGAGCGTGAGGAGATCAGACGTCAGGAGGGCTGAAGTACAACGGCTGGTTCTTTCTGTAGAAAGCCTGAGGTTCAGACATCTAGTCAGGCCTGAACGCCTCTCTCACCTCGTCCCCGCCAACACGGTACGAGTGCCGGTGCTCAGCTCAGCACCTGAAATTACCTGCTTGCATTCCCAGCAGNCGCCAACACGGTACGAGTGCCGGTGCTCAGCTCAGCACCTGAAATTACCTGCTTGCATTCCCAGCAGCTTCAGAGCTGAGCTGAGCACGACCCTACGTCACTTTACAGACAGCAATATGTAAATGTATGTGACAGACTTTAAGGTGGTGTGGGAGCTGTGGTCACTTGTCATACACACATACACACACATTAAGTTGGAAATAGCTAGCTGGATATATAGCTAGATGAATACATGTATGATTTAGCGAATACAGCACAACAGAATCAACGTTAGGTTATTATAACAGCTTACCGCTCCTGTAAGCTGGTTTTCTGGCTGATTCTCAGAGTCCTTTNGTTATTATAACAGCTTACCGCTCCTGTAAGCTGGTTTTCTGGCTGATTCTCAGAGTCCTTTAATTCAGAGTTTAGTCCAGCTTTAGTTTAGCAGCATCCATGACTGAGGAGTCATTGTGGTCTCTGTAGTCCTTTTTCAACTGTTTTTTAGTTTATTTGTTCAGCTGTGCTAGTCACGCAGCTTTCTGCAGCTCCACTCTTATTTCATCATATATTTAGTGTCACTTATACACAACTACATAAGAAGTAATAAAGTAGGCGGAGTCAGACAGCCAGTTCTAATGCACATTTACAACAACAGTCAGATCAATGCCCATATGCTATGAACAGGAAGTGAATCTTCTTCAAAATAAAATACCATCTTACATCGTGTATGTATTACAATATATTTTAGCTTTTTCTTGAGAAGTCTCCAGTTTGTCTTGCATTTCCTGACTGCACCAGATCACCGGCAACGCGTTTGATTTCGGTAAACAACAACGCATGTCCTGCCTCCTGACGTCACAGGTGCTGAGCTCTGGCCCGGCTTGTTGCTGGGGCCGAAAAACGCCGGCACGGGAACGCCGGTTCTTGGCCGAGCACCTCTGCAGTGGGAACGCGAAGAACGGTGTTCAGTTTGGCTCTGGCACCGGCTCCTGTGGGAAAGGGTTATCAGAGTTGTGGTGTGTGTTAAAGGACCATACTGATGTACTGATGATCATGCATGTTTGAATATATACAACATTATACAAATATATACATTATACTGTATATACAATACAATATTATGTGATATAATGTATAAACGCTGAATTTTAAGATGGGTATATCACCTCACCATTTTGAAATACTAGATTTGACAAAATAACATGAAAACTAAGATAAGGTTTTATGTTTTGGAAAGTGGTGCCAGTAACATAAAATATATGCGGGTAGTATTTATTGGGCTCAAACGTGTAAAATCACCAGTACTGTCCTTTAAACTCATCCCGCTCGTGATTCATCCTTCTGCTGACTTCCTGTCAAATACCGGATTCAACACAAGCTCCTTCTGCTCACCAATAAACCCTGCCTCTGCTCTCCTCACGCTCCTCCTCAGACCTCCTCACTGCTCCTCCTCTCAGATGTTAACTTCTCCTCTCTCTGGGGTGTAGGTAATAAATGGAGCTATTTTACTTATATTTTAATCCACACCAACAGGGCAACACACAGTAACTCACAGCGTAACAGTTTCACGCACCACTTTCTCCTCCCGTGTTACACCTACACCTGTCCCCCTAACAACAACAGGTAGGAACCAAAATTACCCTAAGGGCAACTCAAATATTACACCTGTGTGGTCAAAGACAATAAGTTGTAAATATCAGACTAAATAGTGTAAGGAAATAATATCTATTGCAGAAATAATAATACATCATAACTCTGCAACGTTTCCTTAAATAATAATATGCCATAATGTGGTGCAACTAAATTACAAATATAATTGTCATTTAATTTCATTTATTTATTTATTTCAGACGTGACACTATAACAAAGAAACAAATAAAAGAGAAAACAATTCAAAAAGAAATAAAAGTCTGAAAATGAGTAGGATGAAGTATAACTTACATATTTCTGCAGCTCATCTCTTATTGTTTCATTATATTTACAAGCATAACGCTTAGATATCAAAGATTTACAGGTAAATATAACCATATATTCATATGCAGTTTAACATTATTTACACACATATATACCTCAAAATAAACATATAAAACAAAATTTTTAAAAAAGTACAACCTAAAAGAACTAAGAAGACTTACTGTTCCACACTAAGTCTTTTTTTAAATATATTTTCTTAAATTGATTCATAGTTGTACTCTGCTTACTTTCATTATCTAAATATTCCATAAATTGACCAGAAACTGATATACATCTGCTCTTTTTAAAGCGGTACGAGCAAACTGCTTCTTAAATTTAAAATTTCCTCTTAATTCGTAACATCCTGTCTGACTTGTGAACAGTTGCTGTATGTTAGCAGGGAGTAATTTGTTGTTTGCTTTGAACATTATTTGTGCAATCTCAAATTCCACTAAATCAATAAATTTCAAAGTTTGTGCTTTGGAAAATAGTATATTGGTACGCTCATTATATCCCACAATGTATACTATAACTACTCTAATAGCTTTTTTAAAATAATATGTTTACTGGATATGTGTACCACCTCTGCACAGTAGGTCAAATCAGGTAAAAACAGTGAGCAGTATAACGTATCAGAGCTTTATCATTCAAAATGTACCTTGCTCTTTGGATTGCAAAACTTTTTGCCACATTTCTTCATATATATTTTATATTATAATAAGTTAAATAGACTAACTTAAATAGTTAGGGGAACCCAGAATATCATCTGCGCAAACTATGGTTACACAGTTGCAAACTGTTAATGTGATTTTTTTTCTTTGTTAATTTGGATAGAATTTGTTTAATGAGCTGAATAAGACATAATGAAAAATACATTCTGGACCTACGTGTCGCTTATTTTAGCTGCTTCCTGCACACATCGTTTCACATCTCTCACATATTTCTGAGGATGCTGGAGACGTCCCAGATGCTTTTTCACGTTTAAAGTCTGAGCGGCTCTTCTAGTTTGATCAAATCAGGAGAGCAGCAATGAGCAACAACTTCTCAGGTATCCTATAACGTCGCTCAGCAAACCAAACTTTACACCAGTTATGAAGCCAAATCCTCTGGATTCCAGCGTGTGAATGAGCACACACGCTAACACGGGAACAAGTTCATATTAGTAGAGCTTTATTGGTCTTTATGGGAGGTTTGTGTGCTGAATATTACCACCTGGCACCTTGCTTACATTTTGAATGTGGCTGGTCGTCAAACAAGCTGCTCATAAAATTCAAAAAGCCCAAATATTTATCTGACAGTAAAAACGCCAGAACAGACTCAGAGGCAGGAAAATCCCCTCAGTCTGTGATTAAAGCAAATATTTCAGCTTGGAAGCACCAAGTGCAGGTATTTTCTCACGACCAAATCACTTAAATACGGACAAGTTTGGTGTGGCTGCAAAGGAATTCTTCAGATGCTTTTTCTTTGTTTGCATGCAGGAAATCCACTCATCAAATGTCATGCTTTACTCTGGTTTAAACTCAAAAGCTGAAAAACTGAAGAAAGACCAGCAGCAGAAATATAATATGGACAAGAAGCCGTGTAATAGATACAATATACCGAATATACTCCAGTATAATTCGACCCCCTGATGTTGTTCCATCAATTTATTTGTTTAGCAAATTACCTGTTTTTCTGGGTATTGTCATAGTATTCCTGTGATTTTCTGAAAATAATCCACGTACTAGTAAACATGATATTTATTTCAGCAGCTGATTACCGTAACTGACCAATCACAGCAGAGCTTATACTGGCCGCCGCAAAATGTGCTGATAAGATGTTTAGTCAGGAAATATCTCATTCTAAGGTATGATTTAAACTATTTTTCATGGGTAGTGGTAATGGTAGTATTTCTACCTCTGGAAATTTCCTTCTCTGGGATCAAATGTGAATTTCTCCTGTATAAGCCGACCCCTGATTTACTTTGTGAAATTTGGTCATAAAAACTCAGCTTATACCATAAGGCCATGTATCAGTTTCATCTGAGTACTTGTCTAGCAAATACCACTTATCATGATGCAGTCATCATTCACCCAGAACTCCAGATTTTCTCTATAAATTTCCCTTCAACTTTCCAAACTTGTTAAACAAGATGGCTGTAGCTGCCTGCACCTATTCATTCATTTACTAGGACTTCGGCATGTTTTACGCTCACATTGCACGTACACAATCACACATAAATGAAACCACGCATAGTTTTTGTGTCATATAACATGTAATTGTTTGATAGTTTTCTTATTGTTTTCTAAATGTAAGAATTCACGTTTAGTTAATTTCTGCATTCAGCACTTTTAGTTTTAGTTCAGTTTGTTCAGGTTACCCTAAGTTTTTTTGGGTTTTNCCCCCCCCCCCCCCCCTCTTTTTTTTGACCTTAAATCACCCATTTTGCATGAGCCTAATATATTCAATTTCCATTTATTTATTTATATTTTCAGATTATTCTGAAATTAAATGAAAAATTAACTGTATGATTTGTTTGGAGTTTTCAGACAGGGTCTGCAATTTACAGGTTTGTTTGTCAGATTCATTTTTGCCAGCCAAAATTTGACATCTTATAGTAAAAAGATCTTTTTTTTTTTTTTTTTTTTTTTTTTACAGTGCAGCTTTAAAATAATTAAAGGACCATACCACCCATTTTGCTTGTTTGAGCCTAATACATTCAATTTTCATACATGTTACATTACTGACAATCATTTCTCAAAGCATACTACTGGAACAGTGAATTAAAAATGTTTTTCCTACCTTCCAGACCTCCATTGGTTTCAGTTCATTCTGCTATTAAAATCAACTTGTTGATACTGTAAACGTTCTTGGGATAGGTAATCCATCATCACCAACAAGACGTGTATTCAGGTTTTTTTAGAAGTTATGTAATTTTAGTGTTTAAGCTCAATAAAAAGCGTGGAGTGAATGTATGCCTCCACCGGGGAATATAGTCCCAAAAGAAGACCTGCGTTTATGGAAAAATTTAAAGGACCGTGACTTCATAAGGCTGTGTAACTATTAGCAGGAGAAACATGGATTTTTAAGGTGGGTGTATCACTTGAATATTTGATTTTGAAAGATTAAGAGATTTTGCAAAATATCAGGAAAGCTGAAATACAGTTTTATCCTTTGAGAAATGATTGTCAGTAACGTAACATGTATGAAAATTGAATACATTGAATATATATTGAATAGACTGAAACAGGCAAACTGGGTGGTATGGTCCTTTAAATTGTTCTAACAGATTTCATTGGCATTAGCGTTAGCATTAGCAGTGTTATTCCTGCTGCTGGAGGGACCAGTTTGGACTGTTCCACTTTCCTGACACATCATGAGGAAGTGTTGGATTATCCACATAAAATAATAATAAAAGAAATATCCACATATTTCTTTATTTCTTTCATTTTATGCTCTTTTGACATTATTATTTCCTGATTTGCTTCAGTTAGACATGCATGCTGAGCTGCTAATTGCCTCATGGTGTTTTATGTAGGTTTGTAATGTAGGTGTTTTATGTAGGTTTATGTTTGTAATATTCGCTGCTCCACATCTGAGTGTAAATGGTCTGATCAGCCATCATGTCTGTCGGCTCAGTTTGCTTTTCAGATTTGTTTAGATTGCTGTTCTAAATTCTTTTTCTAAATCTTCTTTTTCTAAATTGCTTTTCAAATTCAAATTGCTTTTCACATTTGTTTATGTGTATTGCTTGAATTGTATAATATTAACCACTTTTATGTGCATAAAATCATTGTTAATCATTTCTACTTGCATTTTGAGATTTTGTAAAATAAACCAGATCAGATTTTCACACTAAACTGTAATATAATCCATCTAAACTTAGGATTTTTGTTTGTTTGTATTTTTTGGTTTTGGGCTGGCTGAAGGTTGCACTAGTGATGTCAGCGATAAATAGTGTCTGGCCTTTTGATCCAGTTGATGAAGTTCTCATGGCTGAAGCAGCAACAATGTCATGATCAGTGACGCATGAAGCAACATGGAGTGTTCCTGTAAGGTTGTGTAATGAAAACATTTATTTTCTGATAGAGCAGAATTTAATTTTGATTTATTAGCTCTCATGTGAATTTCTGCAGGAGACACGCAGCTAATTTCCTTTACTTCCTCCCGTTTTATCTGTGTTTGCTGTTTTTCCTCTAAGTTTATCAGTGAAAAAAATGTTTATGGGAAACTCCACTTACACCAGTTCACTGTTTTAAAGGACCATACTGCTGTGTTTGTATGTTTCAGTGCAATAAATACAACCTACATACATGTTACATTACTGATAACCATCTTCTAAAATATACTACTTTAGTGGTAAATTTTAGAATTGTTTTTCCTACCTTCCAGACTGGCATTGGCTTCAGTTCATTCTAGAATGCTATTAAAATCAACTTGTAGAGACTTGAAACACGTTTGAGATACGTAATCCATCACAGTGAACATGTCTGTTTTTGTTGAAGTAACTTTATTTAACCGATGCAACGTGGAGCTGCACAGGAACCAATGTATTCCTCCACCAGGAAATATAGTCCCTCGAGAAGATGGCTTTTACTGAGAAATTAAAACAATCTTCTACAATCATGCATGTTAGAAGGTGAAATGCTGAATTTTAAGGTGTGTGTGTATCACCTGAACATTTGATTTTGAAAGATCAGAGGATCTGAAAAAATATCAGGAAAACTAAAATATGGTTTGATGTTTTGGAAACTGGTTGTCAGTAACGTAATGTGTATGCAGGTTCTATGTATTGGGCCACGATCACTAGGATGGTCCTTTAAAGCATAGTTCAATCAGTCTTTTATTTATTGCCAGAATGAAACACATCTTAATTTCAGTGTGACAGTGTTTTTGATGAATCTCTTCCCCAACATGTAAATAAGGAAATACTGCAGTAACGCCTCTTTCAAGGCAAACGATAAGAGATGCCGGTAAGGCAAGGCAAATGTATTTCTACAGCAGCATTCAAACACAAAGGCAATTCAAAGTGCTTTACACAAATAAAATGCATTAAAACAACCAAATGTGATAAATGTGCAGTGTGAGCTGTGTGCATGCCATGCATTCTGCTGCTAATGGGCATGCTGCAGGGACGCTGCTGATGTTAGCATTTTTTTTCCTGCTGGGAATGCAACATATCCAGCTCTTTAATCTCTGACCTCAGCTTGCTGGTAATACTCTTAAGAGGAGACATGGGGCAGGAGAGGAAGCCGCATCGCAGATGTAACACACGTTTATGAATGAGGGAACATGGTTGCATAACATCTGCCCAGGTTGGAACCTATCCCAGCGGTCATAGGTCACATTCACACTCTCATTCACACCTACGGGCAATTTAGAGTTCCCTATTCACCTGACATGCATGTCTTTGGAGGAAGCTGGAGTACCCGGAGGGAACCCACACGGACATGGGGAGAACATGCAAACTCCACACAGAAAGGCCCTGCCCCGGCCGGGAATCAAACCCAGGACCTTCTTGCTGTGAGGCAACAGCGCTAACCACTGCGTCACCATGCCGCCCTACCAGCCTTTTCCCCTGCACCCTAAAAAACCTAATATAGAATGTAAATATAAATAATTAAATAAATAGGATAAGAAAGAAAGAAAGAAAGAAAGAAAGAAATTATTTAAATTAATTAGCTAATGAATAAATATCAGCATTTCATCTCTATGGATTCTCAGAATCTTATAATACCAAGCATTAAGTAAATGTAAAACATTCATGTTGACAATAGAAATCTAGTAATAAATGAAAAAAGAAAAAAAGTGAACTTTTGGACATATATGGTTCTCAGGCTGCAGGCCTGGCCCTGTGTTTGCTCTGTTGGCTATGCTCCTGTGTTTCAGTACCTGGAGGTGGAGTCTCCTATCGGGATGGTTGGAAGCACCTGGGCCAGGTGCTCTGCACGGCTTTAAAGCCTCGCCTATTCTAGAAGCCTTCTCCTCCACCAGCGAAGAGGTGAAGATGGCAGCATCCTGCACTTTAGGCAGCATGGCAGGATGGAAGGAAATCTCTTCCCAGCCCCAAAGACAGTACCTGCTGCTACACTCCCTCAAAGAAGTCATCAGTGCCTGTCCTGTCTCTAGTCTCTCGCCCCATGTGGAGTCTATCTGGGCTTTGCTGTTTCAGAACTGTCAGTGTCAGGAAGAGGGAACCAGGAATCTGGTGGCGGAATGCCTGGGAAAACTGACCTTAGCCAACCCTGCACAACTGCTGCCCAGACTAAAGCAGCATCTTCATGCGGGTTCTTGTCTGGCTTGCAGTACAGTGGTGACGGCTGTGAAGTTCACTATTGTTGACCAACCTCCTCCCATAGACACACTGTTGAAAGACTGCATAGGTGACTTCCTGAAGACCCTGCAGGACGATGACATCAATGTACGCCATGTCGATTTGGTGATGTTCAACTCAACAGTGCACAACAAGCCGTCTCTGATCCGTGGTCTCCTAGCAACAGTGCTGCCTCACCTCTACAAGGAGCCTCGGATCAGGAAGGACCTCATCAGAGAAGTGGAGATGGGTCCAATCAAACACACAGTGGACAATGGTTTGGATGTGCATAAAGCAGCGTTTGAGTGCATGTACACGCTGTTGGACAGCTGCCTGGAGGGGCTGGACATCCTGCACTTCCTGGGTCATGTAGAGGAAGGTCTGAAGGACCATTATGATATCAGGATGCTGACCTTCCTGATGTTAGCCAGACTGGTGTGTCTATATCCTGATGCTGTTCTTCAAAGACTCAACAGACTGGTGGAACCACTCAAAGCTACCTGCACCACCAAGGTGAAGGCCGGCTCTGTGAAGCAGGAGTTTGAGAAGCAAGAAGAGCTGCGGCACTCTGCGATGCGCGCCGTCGTCGCCCTGCTGGCCGTTCCTGAGGTGGAGAGGAGCCCCAGCATGGCTGAATTTGCCAACCAGATCAGAACCAATGTGGACATGGCGTCCATCTACCAGAGTGTCCAGGGAGGGGAGAGCAGCGACCTAGCACCCACTGACAGCATGGACATGAGCTAGACTTACATAGATGATGGAAGAGATGTTTTTGTTATAATATATTTATAGACAAGATTTTGGAAGAGTAGGTAAAAGTTTTTCAGTAAATTTGTAATAACATCACAGCTATAATTTGAGATATTTTACAGCAGATAAACTGTATCTGTAGAAGGCAGTTGAGAGTTTCAGGTCCTTAAACTCATTATGGATATTTAGGGTGTGAGTTTACTTCCCAGTAAAGACTGACAATAATGATGCCTTTAATGATGATGGTGATGACGACGATGAGGATTATTTAAGCCAACTTTAGTGGCTCTTGCATTTGCCTATTTTGTCCGACCAAGAATTTATTTTATTAATGCAGTTTGTGATACAACCTGTGAACTTCAGTGGGGGACTTTCTGCTCCTCTAGTCATGCAGGAAGCTGCAAGCTAAATACTGTAGCACTAGTACAAAATTATCATATGGTCAAATCTGCTGCTTTTGCATTCCACTGCAATAACATCATTAATCAGAAGCATCGCGGGCGTTTTGAAGGAAATGTGGGCAGTGAAGCATAAGCACTTATCAGCAGGACAGGATATCACAAGTAATGATGACAGATATGTCAGATTTGGTAACGTGCAAAAAACACATTGACGTCTGGGACATTAGAAGACTTCAACTTTTTAGTTGTGTTGTAACATTTACAAGCTACTTTTTCCTCTCTTGCTGATTTCAAAACCAATGTATCTGCATCAGAAATGTGCCTTTTCCTGTGTTTTAGAAATAAACATTCACAAAGCCTGTAAAAAAATACATAAATAAATACATAAAAAATAAACAAATAAGGCCTCGCCTTCCATGAGTGGGTTTTGAGATCATCTCATAACAACATGCTGACACACTGACACGCCATCCTCACCCAACACTACACCTCTGATTAACATGGTTAACACGCTGGCTTTGTTTGTGGTTTTCACTGGTGAAATGATAATAAATTGATTTCTTATTGCTCCTCCCTATCAGGCCGGAAGGTGAGAACCCAGAAGCAGAGACCGACTCACGGGTAGATGACAAGAAACTAACTGTTTATTCTGTGCAAGGAGGTATATCCACAGGCAGCAGCGAAGTCCAAAAAAAAACAGACGAAGACAATACACAAGAAGCAGGTAAACCAGCTAACAAAAACCAAGGCGGGATAGGCAAGGTCAGAGTCCGTAAACAGGCAGAACAAGTCCGGTACACAAACTAACAGATCAGAGAAACACGATAACAGCGGGACTGACAGTGACAAGCACAGTACAATCTGGCAAACACTAACTGCAGAATCAGGATTTAAATAGTGCGGGGAAGAACAGGGGAAGGAAGGCGCCGAAGCTGAAGGCAGAGAACAGGTGCCCCTAGTGTACGGGAGGAGAGAGTGCAGAAGTGGATGGAGTAGTGACACCTCTCTATTTTTTGCCACGGCCCTGACCAGGTCATGACAATCACCTGTTATCAAGATAAAGAAGGAAAGCAGACCAAAAGTCCTGAAAGTAATGACTGCAATTCTTCCTCTCCAAAGTCAACTTTGAGAGCAGCTTGTGGCAACTGCTGAAGAAATAACGTACATGTTGCTGCAAACGTTAAAACTTAGCATGAAGAACTATCGTAAGGTAAAAATCCCACAGTAAGGACATGGAGCAAATTGAAACATGTTGTCACACGTGACACATGGACCGCTGCTCGGCTGATGAGTCTGCTGCAGGTTTCACGTCACACAGCATCATGTCTTCAGATGAGAACTGATTCTACTGTTTTGTTTTTTTTTTGTTTGGTTATTTATTTATTTTTTTTTTTGTTATTTGTGTCCCAGAAATGGTTTTCTTTAGCCACTGGCACAGAACTGTGATGGTGTATTAAGGCAGGGGGAAAAAAAACAAACAAAAAAAAAACAAGGGGAATTATTTTGAGATTTTAACCTCACAAATTTGCCATTTGCTTTTCCATATGCCGTATGTTTTAAAATGCAGCCTCAAAGGGGCACAAGCCAGTGTCCACCTTGTGCCGGTCCCAAGCCCGAATAAATGCA
>VXCM01007701.1:0-16817 GCA_014773175.1 Lucifuga dentata | reverse complement strand
AAAAAAAACCTGAATACACGTCTTGTTGGTGATGATGGATTACCTATCCCAAGAACATTTCAAGTATCAACAAGTTGATTTTAATAGCAGAATGAACTGAAACCAATGGAGATCTGGAAGGTAGGAAAAACATTTTTAATTCACCGTTACAGTAGTATGCTTTGGGAAATGATTGTCAGTAACATTACGTGTATGAAAAATTAATATATTAGGCTCAGACATGTAAAATGTGTGGTATGGTCTGGTATGGTCCTTTAAAACCAAACCTGTACCCTTGGTCATGAATGTAGCATGATGCTGTTTACATGCCCATAGTGGAGTTACAGTGACAAAAACCTTATTGATTTGATAAGAAAGTGCATGTTTGTTTGCATGTTTGCATTCATTTTTGTGGAATTGTGTGTGCATGAGGTATATGAGCATAAACATGCATGTATAGTATGTTAATAAGATGCTTTTCTTTTACAGTCAGTCTGTAAAAGAAAAGTCAGTCTGTCCATCCAAAATTTTGATAAAAAAAAAAAATACCCCATTTGATAAACTGGCTTCAAATTTAGTGCAGGCTTCAATTTTTCCCACATGCTACTTTCTACAACGTTAGACTAGAGAGTTAAAACTGCTACGTGCTAAATGTCTGCATGTTGACATGCTAACCTTGACATATTAGCATGCTATCAATTGACATGCTAAACAATGCATGCCACGTGATATACCTGTGGCTTTGTACTTAAATCTTCTTGCTGGATTATGTTGGATCATGGCTTGTTATATTATTGTTCTATTATTTAGCTTTATCTGTTGTTACTGTGTTTTCTTTCTTTCTTATTTCTTGCTTCCCCATCACCTGCTTCCTGCTTCCCAATTCTGACAGCAAACCTGGCCTTTTGAGGAGAGGCAATCAATCAATCAATCAATCAATCAATCAATCAAACTTTATTTATATAGCACCTTTCATCTCAAAGTTCCATTTTTTTTCATTGCTTTTTAAATTGTGTATGTTACTTCTTGGTTGTGTCATCAGGACACATGGTATCTCCTTTCACAGCTATGCTGACGATACTCAGCTCTACATGGCCGTGTCTCCAGATGACAATGGGCTTACAGACTCACTTTTTAACTGTATTTTAATAAACCCCTGGATGTCTCAGAACTTCCTACAGCTCAACCAGGATAAAACTGAGGTGCTTATCATTGGTTCAAAGGCTCAGAGAGAAACTGGCCACAAAACTAAACACAATGGGATTGAAGGCGAGTCAACATGCAAAAAATCTAGGAGTGATTTTTGACTGTTAGAGTTTAAGGCTCATGTACAGAGTGTGACAAAATCAGCTTTTTATCACCTTAAAAATATCTCTAAAGTTAGGCCATTTCTCTCTCAGAGCAATACAGAGATGGTGCACACTACTGGTCTGCCAAGAAACACCACAAGTCAGTTACAATTAATACAACATTCTGCTGCGTGAGTGCTGATGAGGACCAGAAGGAGAGCACATATTAGGCCGATTTTAAAGTCTTTACACTGGCTTCCTGTCAGCTTTTGTATTGATTTTTAAATGATTTTGTTAGTTTATAAGGTGCTGCATGGTCTTGCAGCAGGCTACCTATCAGAAATGCTTTTAATCTGTGAACCTGAACCCTCAGATCTTCTTAACTGTCCCAGAACTAGAACTTTCACCAAAGCAGCCTTTAGTTGTTACTCACAGAGCCGCTGGAAAGCCTTCCTGATTATCTGAGATAAGCTGAAAATACTGATATTTTTAAATGTAGACTTAAAACCATTTTTTCAGCCTGACTTTCATGTAGCATTTTATGATTTTATAGTATCTTATTGTTTTAATGAATCACTTTTAATTTTTTTTCTTACTGCTTATGTTTTATTATCTTATGTGTTATCTCTGCTTTTATTTAGTATTATTTTGATGTAGATTAGTCTGACAGTCTAATACTTCAGGAATTTGTCAATCACCTGATCCTTGAGGATCCCCACAAGTTATGTCATAGAGTTTGGACAAATGTCCCTAATACTAAATTTTCTTTCACATAAATAGGAAGCAAACCAGTTTAAAACAACTCCAGAAAGGCCAACAAGCTCTCTCAATCTATTTAAAAGAATCTGGTGGATCTCTCTATGAATTACCTCATTTGAGGTTTCTTCCTTTTTTCTTACATGCTAATGTGTTGGCGAGTGTTTCCTTGGCTTCTTAGAGAATTTGGGTTGGGTTGGGAATGTTATAAAGCCCTTTGAGACGAGTAAGTATGTCTGATATTGGGCTGTATAAATAATAATAATAATAAAGTAATAATAAATTTAATGAAGTCCAGCTGATGATTTAATAGCTCTTATGAAATATTCATTCATCTTCCATCCAAAAGTTTGTTCCTTGGTGTTTTGTTTTCTGGCCTCGTGTTGCTGTTTTTTTCAAAATAACATGACACACAATGTAATGTTCTTTCCTGTCATACTCAGGTCACGGAAGTCACCTCAGAGTGTTTGAGGTGTGTGTGTGTGTGTGTGTGTGTGCAGAGGACAGGCTGATGTGTGTGAAGCAGCCATCCTGTTGTGTGTCTGTCACAGCAAGGTGAGGAAACAACACCACTCATAATTATGCCTCATCTCTGACATACAGAGTTGCTTCTGTTGCGGCCCTGCCAGCATTGTCCTCATAAAAACATTGTTTTTTTTAATTTGTCTCTCTGTGCCGTGCCATTTTAGGTTTGTGAGGCAAAACTTAGGACTTTCTTCAAACTATCTATGAAGACAGTTTCTCTGTGGCACCAACATCTCTAGAAGCAAAAACAATGTCTCATGTTAATTAGAAAATTAGAAAAATACGATAGAGACAAATATGAAATCTGGGGAGAAATTCTAGGTTACCTCAAAGGTACTTAATGGTGTTTTTTTTTTTTTTTTTTTNTTTTTTTTTTTTTTTTTTTTAATGTTTTTTTTCCTATTGTGGCCTGTTTCTATGTTATATTCGAGAGTTGTTGTATGTTATGTATTTATTTTTTTTCTTCTTTTGGGGGTTTATTGTTCTGTTTTTGTTGAGATGTATATTAATGTGATTAAATATGAATTAAAAAATTATTAAAATTAAAAAAAAAAAAAACATCTCTAGAACCCGGCGCTGTATGAAGTTGATATTCAGCAGGTTTATTGCTCAGAACCCAAAAACGTGCAGTGATCAGTGTGAAGTTGTTTGGATGAGCGGTTCTCAAGTTGAGCTGTGCCAGTAAAAAGTAGTCCACGTGGCAGGATACGCTCCAGGTGCTGCAGCATACACTCTGCTCCACAGGCACTTATGGCAGGCTGCAGCACACACCATAAAGTCCGGCCAAGTCCGAACAGGCACGTTTTGAACGGGCGCTGCACTAGTTAATTTAAATCCAGCCAGGTGGGGAATGATTTCAGTTTGTAGTAGACTACACAGAGGGAAGCTGTTGCCTTTGCTGTCATCTTCAGTGTGGTTTTGGTGACAGCAGACATGTCCTTCTCATGACGCAGACTTGAGGACAGGCTCTGAATTACAACACAGCTGCTCATCTGTTCTCCTCCCTCCATCTATTCAGGACCAGCCTGGGTGCTGACAGAAATGTTCATGTGACTGCTCTCTCTCTCTCTCTCTCTCTCTCTCTCTGATTGCCTGTCATTTCCTGGGTCAGTGTTTTGATTAGGGTCACAGTCTGGTTAAGCTTAGTCCGTCTGGTGGCTGTGGCAGCAGCATAATGACTCTTTCCCGTACCTGCTGCTTTGTGTATGGCTTTATTTTACAGCCTGTGTCTTGTTTGCATTAGATAACGATAGTGTGCATTATATGTTAACTATAGTTTGATTGATTGGATTGATTGATTTTTTATTTGTGTCATGCACACAAAGCCCACATGGACCTATAAGACACCAAATACATTGTTGCAGTGCAGCGGTGAAACAAAATACTATTATTACCATATATACTCGTGTATAAGCCGACCTCCTGATGTTGTTCCATCAGTTTATTTCTTTAGCAAATTACCTGTTTTTCTGGGTATTGTCATAGTATTCCTGTGAGTTTCTGAAAATAATCCACGTACAGCAGTGCTTGAAGTGGACAAAAAAAGGTGCCAGTACCGTGTGGCGAGGATTGAAGGGGGGGACAACGTTAATCTCCACTGGTACATGCACTTATATAAATTTCTATTAATTCATCCAGCTATTGTTTCTATAATTGATTGTTTTTGTTCTGCAATAGAGTACGGAAGATTTTTCAGAGGTTCCGGTACTCCTGAAAATGTGTCGGTACTCTGCCATGAAAATCACAGAGGTCCCGGTACTGAGTACCAGTGCGTACCGGGCCACTTCAAGCACTGCATACCAGTAAACATGATATTTATTTCAGCAGCTGATTACCGTAACTGACCAATCACAGCAGAGCTTACTGGCAAAATGTGCTGATAAGATGTTTAGTCAGGAAATATCTCATTCTAAGGTATGATTTAAACTATTTTCATGGGTAGTGGTAATGGTAGTATTTCCTCCCCTGGAAATTTCCTTCGCTGGGATCAAATTTGAATTTCTCATGTATAAGCCGACCCCCGATTTCCTTTGTGAAATTTGGTAATAAAAACTCGGCTTATACTGGAGTATATATGGTATTATTAATGATAGAAATATAACATCTGGGCCTATTAATGTAATGACTTTGCTTATAGATCCTTGCTAACTTTACAGAGGTTTACCTGTTCAGTACCAATGTTACTTGTTAGTTGTAATTTTCCCTGACATTTTGGGTTGAATATATTGGACTATATATATACTGGACTTTGTGCTGAAGCTTGTCAAATTGTGAAAACTTCAGACTGACACATACAGAAAAACATCCAGCAGACAAACTCATAAGTCCTGAGCTGCAGGCTTACATGGAATCCAACCAAAAATAATGCCTATAGTTACATTTGGACATTTTGAGTTTCCTGTCATGTCAACTCAAAATTAAAATGGACAAAGAAAGAAAACTAGAATGGACAAAGCCATAGGACCAAAAAAAAAAAAAAAAAAAAAAAAAAAACAATGTATAACCTTCTTTGGCTGAAAGAAAGGTTATCTGTTTTACACCGACCAAAACAAAAAAAGTGAATAATGACTTTGAAAATGGTTTCAGTGATTTTTTTTTTGTCTAGTTTCTGTTGTAATAACAAGGACAAATGATTTATCAGCTGCTTTCATCCCTGCATTTGTTTAATTTCGATGTAGAAGGATCTTCATTGCTAGAAACACATTTACTTTCTGAAGCTGCAGACTTTTTTAATAGAATCTTGGCAGCGTGAACTTTTGCATATCTACAGAATCACTTTCAATAACCTCTTTTTTATGTTTTAATATTTTGTGAGATCACAGATAAATTTATTTGAGTCGTGTAGGTACCTGTGCGGTTTTATACATCATCTCCCTGCTGTTGTCCATCAAATTCAAACCAACTTTTCTGGCATGACAACACTGAGCAGTGCTGCCAAAAACTAGAGTGAAGAATGTACAAATCTGTCTCCCTTCCTCCTATCTTCCCTCATCACGGTCTTTTCATTCTTCCCTTTCCTTTAATTAGACTATCAGCCAGATCTGTGCTGATGGCTGAAGTGCGCTAGTTTGTCTTTCTTGTTTTGTCCGTTTATTTTATTAGTGAAACATACACTCACTGTGTCTAGCCCTAATAAGTAGGACAGCAGTACTCAGGACACCCTCAAAGTACCTTAATGGGTCAAAATTGAATTCTGGGTGAACACAAATCTATACGGTCAGACAATTACCTGAGTTGCCTTAAATCCTTGGAAATAGCAGGACCCCGTTGGTCTCAGGTGTTCTGACAATGTTAATGATGGTTGTAGTATTTACCAAAGAGGCCCTAATAATTAGGCCTTGTCAGCCCCCGCCCTATGAATATCAAAAATTGTACTCACCAAGTATTGAGAAGGATGAGGAGCAAATTGAGAAATGGAAAGTTTCAAAAATGCAAAAGTTTATTAAAAAGTTTAAAAGTTACAGGTCTTCCTCTACAGGATTGTCAATATAAAAATACAAAAAGGTTCAAAAATTGATCTTCAAGCTGTCAGAGAGTATGTATTGCTCAGTAACAGAGGAAGAGCTCCCCCGAACACTCAAATCATGGGGGTTTTATACTCTATATCCTCTATAACCGTGACGCATTTGGGCGCATTTTCACACCTATGTCATTTTAACAAAGTTTGTATGACAAAGCTGACAAAGTTTGTCACTTCATCCTGTGGGGCCATGACCTTAATTCCCGTTGAGAACAACAGGCTGCCACTGCGTATTCACTGATAACAGGAAGCATGAACTCACAGTGTAAGGCCTCAGTACAGACAGCACACATATCCTTAACCCTATATTCACCATTCAACAAGTTCTTAAATGATTATATTATTATTATTATTACAGAAAACAATGAAACATATCATATATTTAAATTATAACTCACATTTAAGAAAACAAAGGATTAATATGAAATATAAAAGAAAATAATATGATGTGATAATAATATGAAAGAAAAGGATAGAATGATCACATACATAAATAAACTATAAATGTGTTGTCACACAATTCTATACTAGATACTAGATGTTTAATAATAACACTTGATTGTAATATGCTTAAGCAAATCCAGTTAACATACTGATATATTCACTATATCTGGGCCTTATGCCTTCTACAGTTACATGCTTTAAATGAATAGGTACTCAGAATGATAAGTAGGAAAATAGGTAATTAAGTGATTGAATAGGTACTTAAAATGATAAATAGATAATTAATATAGACCTGAAAATGATTGATTGCCATTTGGTAACCTGTTTTTCCACTTCATACTCCATGTTTTANATATAGACCTGAAAATGATTGATTGCCATTTGGTAACCTGTTTTTCCACTTCATACTCCATGTTTTATTACAGTCTCCATCAGTGCAAAGAGGTGTCAGGACATTTAGAGGACATTTCCAGCTCACATTCCTCTGATTCAGAGACCAGGAGGAGGTGTGATTTCCTGAGTCTAAGACCCAGCTGGGCTCTATAAATAATCTGGGCTCAGTTTTACCATTTTTGACTAAAGTTTGCAGTATTCAAGCCAAAAAACTCTCTGATGTGGTGACAGTCAGTAGGTAGAGGATGGCCTGCCAGCTTTGGGCCGCAGTCACACTAGCATTTTTTACAGTGAAAACGGAGCGAGAGCAATTCATTCCAATGTAATTGCTGCAAATAGTGGATTCATTTGGTGGGGATGAGCTAAATTTGCACAATGGCAAAATGAATTTGCATGGTGGCACATAAAAATCTGCATGATGCTTTCATGAAGAGTTCAATTTTAGTGAACTGTGTCGTGAATTTGCGTGGCTTTGTAATCACAAGCCATTGATACTGCTGGCCTTTGACTGAATGGAGGAAACTGTCATCCAAAATGAAGGAAGCTGTGATACTTTTTGTGTCTCGCCATCTGATTCTGTACAAGCTGCTCTGCAAGAGTATAAATTGTGTCACAAAAAAGATGCAGCATGGTTTGCTGTCAGTTGTGAAACAGGAGTCGATAGTACAAATGTGTGACTATATGTAAATTTATTGGGGAGCGTATCGATGTTCCCAGGGTCCTGTGTTCCCTAGTTCAGTATTCTGTTATTAACACACATTAAGTGTGTGTTGACTGAATAGCCCTAACCCTAACTATTATGTGCTCTATTGTGCTATATAGAGCTGGGGAACATAGAACCTGTCACAGTTCTGCATGTCTGGTCTTCTACTCACCTGCCATTTCTGCCTGCCTGGTCCTCAGCTTCTCACCTGCCATTTCTGCCTGCCTGGTCTTCAGCTCCTCACCTCAGTTCATCAGCCTGATTCACTTCAGGTGTGGACGCTGTCACTAATTTGGACCAATTAGGCATGGATTTAAGCCTCAGTCTCTCACTCACTCATTGCCAGATTGTTCTTTGCCATCCCCGATGCAAGACATTCCAGCGTTTATCTGTGGTCTGACATTCTGTTACCGACCCTGCCTGTCTTGGACTATCCTGCTCGTCGTTTCCCTGGTAACCACCTCTGCCTTCTGTCCCCGACTCCGATTCCTGTTCCTACATTTGGATTCCTCGTCTGTCAGTCTCTGTGAGGGCTATTTGTTCGGCCAGTTCATCTGCCTGCTTCTGTGTTGGACAGGGCATCCAATAAANTCTGTGAGGGCTATTTGTTCGGCCAGTTCATCTGCCTGCTTCTGTGTTGGACAGGGCATCCAATAAAGGAACTTAACCTGTCAGCTTTGTACTGTGTGCTGCATTTGGGTCCAAACCCCACCTGTCATAGAACCCTGGGAACATAGGTATGACACTATTTATTGTCCAGTTAGTTAGCTTTCTCGTAGTTAGCTAACTGGTAAACTAGCAGTGGCGTGTCATGCCACTGTGTTATTGGACTCGCAACCGCAAGAAGTCACTACATCACCAAGCATCCAGCACCGCAAATTTGCGAGGATGCAAATATTCAGCAAGGATGCAAATGTTTGGCACGAACGCAAATAGTCATGAGGACACTCAAATGAAATTTGCGTTGCATATTCCTAGTTGACCGGAGCGTTATGCAGTGGTGCAGAGATTTTAGGGAATTAAATTAATGCTGGGTGGAACTCATGAAGCGCCACACTTACTGTGTCGATACGGGTAAATATCATTACGTAACTATGTTCCCTACATAAACACGTGTTACCAACATCTTTTAGCATTTTCCTTGAAAGAGGGGTTATTGTGTTATTTCCTTATCTACGTGTCGGGGAGCTAAAACCAACGCAAAAACCTGTTTCAGTATGTTGTAAATTTTAGCAGTATGAAATCTGACATTTTCAACTGTATTTGCCTCACACGTGTTATTTATCTATAAATTTTACAGAACTAACTGATCAGTCAGTGTATTTAAGCGACGAGATTTAATCTGATATTGCAGTCATTCTCAGGGCACTGCACCTCTTCCTCAAGCCTCATCTGGACTCCATGAGGCTATTTTGTCATTTAGATGCAACATCTGGACTGTGTTGCATTCCAGATGGGCAGAGTCAGCCAGATGAGAACCTGCTAAACAAAGCCATCAAAACCCATCACAGTTTTACAAAGGACTCCATCTCAGGTGACTGGAGGTTCAAGCTACAGCAACACCTGACTGTACAGATAATATGTTTACAGAAAATACAACAGATACTTTAAAACTGATGAAAATGAATGAGAGATGTGATGTATGCTCTGTGTTCCTGTCAGACTCTGCAGGACAACAGTCAAGAAACATCCAGATTGAGAAGTCTGTGCAGTGTGTTGCATGTGCTCTCCATTTTTATTATAAAAGAAATGCAAGCACAGGCAGTAATACTGTTCATTTGAAGTAGGGTTCTGTGTAAACAGTTTTTGTAAATGCAGTACTTCAGGCCAAAAAACCTGAAGTACTCGCTGAGTATGAGGACCTATGGGAGTTCCTCCACCTGCTGGAAAAGATGCTGATGGTGGATCCAAACAAAAGGATCACAGCGACCACCAAGTCCCTGAAGGATCATCCATCACCAGGAACATCTGGGCTACAGCAGCTGCAGTGACTAGTGTGTTTCTCTATACAACTTTGTTGTACATGTGTATGTGTCTGCCCGTGTGTGTAGACGTTTTAGCAACAATGCATATAAAGTATATAGCAGTTGGATAGAAGCTTACCTGCTTTCGTTCTGATTCTTTCCTGTTAGCGTACTTTCTTACTGGCTTGATTAATACTTTGACTTGCTGATCTTTGTCTGTCTGCACATCAGTGGAATACGGAGATTCAGCCACTCCTCACGTTTCTGTACCTTCTAGCGTTGGCGTGAGTGGTGATGTTATATTTCTCAATAAAAGCCATCTTCTTGAGGGACTATATTTCCTGGCGGAAACATACATTGTCTTTCGTGCAGCTTCATGTTGAACTGGTTAAATTAAGTTACTTCAGCAAAAAAGCCTAATTGTTCACTGTCATAGATTATGTATCACAAGCGTTTTTTAAGTCTACAAGTTGATTTTAATAGTTGAATGGAATAAACTGAAGCCAGTGGTGGTCTGGAAGGTAAGAAAAAAAGTCTAAAATTTACCACTTAAGTAATATATTTTGGGAACTGGCTGTCAGTGTGATTGCTGTATAATGGTTTGTCATGCTTTCACTGGCTCATAACTTTCTTCCTCACTCTTTTAAACTGTGTGTGGGGCGGAGGTTATCAGGGAGGACAAATTTGGCTTTGTATATTACAAAATAATGATTTGTCAAGGAAATTACACGTTGCAGTGATTCAGAGTGTCTCAAATTACTTTTAATAGTAACGTCTGTGTGTGTGAGCAGAGGCTAAGAAGCTGAGAGTGTCACAAGGCATCTGCTGATGGAGTCAGGAGGAGTCAGAGCTTTGTAGTTTAGAAGCTGATGAATATTGTTTAGTATTGTTTGTTTGTTCAGTAACTTGAGGATGACTTCGATATTAGTGTTACCAGATTGTCGGGTTACTTATGGTTATGTTGGGAATTTTGCCCTTTATGTCATGGCCAGCCCTGAGGATGCCTTTGGTTTTAGGACATCCTCTTGTTAAGCCACTCAGCAAAATTCATGGCAACTTTTGGAATTAAATAAATGAAATGAAAAATGTGTCTTAAAACATAAAGAATGTTTTGTTGTCTTTGAGAGTAATCTGTGACAATGGTGTAATAAGACGTGTTACACCATTGCAGCTATGCACATATGCTGGTACACACATGCAGCTACACAGATGCAGTTACATGCACATGCAGCTATACATACATACAGCTACATACATGCTACACCCACATGCAGCTACACACACATGCAACTGCACAGATGTAGCTACATGCACATGCAGCTATGCACACATGCAGCTATACAGTACATACATACAACTATGTGCACATGCAGCTACACATACAGGTACAGGCATCTATCCACACATGCAGATACACATACAACTATACACACATGCTGCTACACACACATGCAGCTACACACACATGCAGCTACTCACATGGTACACACACATGCAGCTACACGGACATGCTACACGGACATGCAGCCACACACACATGCAGGGCCAGGCCCTGCTGTAATCAGCAGCACGGCTGGTTTTCAGGCCAGCGCTCAGCACAGAGTATCTACATGAGGAAAGTACAAAGCAGTTCAAAGCTACAGAGGAACGACAGAGACAGAGAGATGAGTGGAGAGATAGAGAAGGAATGGCAACGAGTTAAGAGAAAGAGAGAACGTTTCCAAATTGCACTGCAGAAAAAGAGGAGAGAAGAGAGGCATGAAAAGGAAAACTGCCGTCATTGTCTGGTCTTTCTTTCTTTCTTTCTTTCTTTCTTTCTTTCTTTCTTTCTTTCTTTCTTTCTTTCTTTCTTTTTTATCTTTACCTCTGCATCTCACTTTTTACACTCATGTTTATTGACAGTTGTTCAGCTGATTAGAAGCTTCCTGGTAAATTATTCTTCTGACTTAAGTTTTTCTTTCAGACAGAATAGATACATAAACATTGCTACATACATTGGGTACATACTCTCTCTCTCTCTCTCTCTCTCTTTGTCTTTCTCATACACACATACACACACACACACACACACACACGTACACTCCTCAGATTAAACTTTAATAAAGTGGCCAGTAGTTCTGGGAAGAAGTGGGCAGAACTCATTTCTGTGTGGCTGTTTCCAAACGTGTATGTCTGTGTGTGTGTGTGTGTGTGCGTGCGTGCGTGTGATTGTGTCTGTGTGTATATGTGTACCATTTTCCATTCATTTGTACTTGCAAACTCGTTTGTGTGTGTGTGTGTGTGTGTGTGTGTGTGTATCAATGCCCGTGGAAGTATTGAAGTGTTTTAGTAACTGTGAGTAAAGTAGCAGTAACAGAGCAGAAAACAACAGTGGGAGTAAAAGTCCTGCATTCAAACTGTTACTGAAGCAAAACCAAAACACTGTTCACAATAAAATATGTTGAAGAATCCAAAGTGAAAGTTAGTAGATGTAAAGAAGAAAAGTAGGAAAGAAAGAAGGACAAAGGGACAGAGAGACAAAAACATGGAAAAAAAAAGGTGAAAAAGTACTTAGTTACTTTTCACGTGTGTTTAGAACAGAGAGAAAAATGATTTTACCTCAGTTCGCCATTTCTGAAATCATGTTCAAACCTTTTAAAGGACCATACCATCTATTTTGCATGTCTGAGCCTAATGTATTCAATTTTCATACATGTTACTTTACTGACAATCATTTCCCAAAGGATAAAACCGTATTTCAGCTTTCCTGATATTTTGCAAAATCTCTTAATCTTTCAAAATCAAATATTCAAGTGATACACCCACCTTAAAAATCCATGTTTCTCCTGCTAATAGTTACACAGCCTTATGAAGTCATGGTCCTTTAAATGTTTCCATAAACGCAGGTCTTCTTTTGGGACTATATTCCCTGGTGGAGGCGTACATTCACTCCACGCTTTTTATTGCGCTTAATATCTTTATTGCACTTAATACTTGTTATTGTGCTAAAATTACATAATTTCTAAAAAAAAAAAGAAAAAACCTGAATACATGTCTTGTTGGTGATGATGGATTACCTATCAAGTATCAACAAGTTGATTTTAATAGCAGAATGAACTGAAACCAGTGGAGGTCTGGAAGGTAGGNAAAAAAAAAAAAAAAAAAAAAAAAAAACAAGAGCTAACATTGTGACTTCCTCCCAGACTTCCAGAAGGTTCCTGACAGATGTGCAGACGTGTCAGAGTTCAGGATCTCTGACTCAGCCTCTGGATTTTCCCTCAGAAGTGAGATTCTGTTTCCCTTTATTCATTTAAAATGTATGCTTTGATTAAGTCATTAAAACTGTGATTGTGGCACTGAAACACGAGATGGTGATTTATTAAAAACAGACGTAAAAAAAACAAAAAAACAGACAAAAACAATCAGGCTGGAAATATGAAGTTCTGTTGCATTATTTTTAGCTGATGGAATAAAATGAGCTCTTCTGTTCTTTGCTGTCGTCTCAGGTTCTGCTGTTTTCACGCTGCTCATTTCTCAAACACTGACGTGGGGAAAAAGAATTACACATATTCTCAATCAGCTGATCAGTCATTGATTAGGATCCGCTTACACACACCAAATCAGACAACTCTGACTATTCAAGTGTTCAAAGAAACAGGATAAACTTGCATTTCTGTATTTTCTCGCCCCCTTTTTTTTCCCACCATTTGTCAGGTTTCTCCTTCTTTTTATTATTATTTATTTTATTATTCATCAGCAGGTCTACTCTCAGCTCAGGACTTCAATTTCACCACAGCGGGCAGCAGGGCCTTCTCTACACTGCTCCAGACTCTGGAACTCTCTCCTCCTCCACGTCCATCAACTGGACTCTGTTACACGATTCAAAACTCAGCTTTTTAATCTGCTTATCCACTCTGATCCACCATGTCTGTGTGACTGTTTTATCTCTGATTTTACTGTGTTTATTGTTCTGTGCTGCTTTTAATTCTTGTGTGGCGACTTTGAATGCCTTGAAAGGTGCCTTTAAATATAATGTATTATTATTATTATTATTATTATTATTATTATTATTATTATTATTATTATTATTATTCTGAGCAGCACTGTGTCTTAGTGGTTAGCACTGTTGCCTCACAGCAAGCAGGTTTTCTGGATTTGAATCCGACCTTTCTGTGTGTAGTTTCATGTTCTCTGCGTGTCTGAGTGGGTTTCCTCCCACCTCCAGAAAACATGCAGGGTAGGCGAATTGAAAACTCTAAATTGACTGTGTGTGTGTGTGTGTGTGTGTGTGGTGTCCTGTGATAGGCTGATGACCTGCCCAGGTGTACCTGCCACTCACTCAGTGACCACTGGGATAGGCTCCAGCCTCACATGACCCTGAACAGGATAAGCAGGTATGGATGATGGATGGATTATTCTGTTTGCTTGTTTCTACCTTCTGCAATGTGATTATTTCCAACATCTTCTTCCATGTTCCTGCAATGAAGAAAAATGGTAATGAAAACTTAGTTAAATAAAAAAAGAACTGAAGAAGCCTTTTGCATGAACAGCACATTTTCCAGTCCATTGACGGCATTTTAACCTCCTAGATATGGAGCTTTGTGTGCCTGTTTGGTANCCACACACACACACACACATACACACACACAGACACACACACATACACACACACAGACACACACACAACACACCTAAACCCAAAATTTCTTTTAAACTCATGGCTGGTGTTTAGTTGTGTTGCCTTACTGGAGTCACTAATCCTGTGTTAAGGATTAGTGACTGGTGTCACTAATCCTGACTGGTGACTTTCCCTAATAACTAATATATACTTTATTCTTATTCTAAGTGTTTTGGTGTTTGCTTTTGGGTCCTCAATCTCAGCTTGTGTCTAGTTTGACAGGAAGGTAGGAAAAACATTTTTAATTCACCGTTCCAGTAATATGCTTTGGGAAATGATTGTCAGTAACGTTACATGTATGAAAACTGAATATATTAAGCTCAAACACTCAAAATGGATGGTATGGTCCTTTAACATGTGTTTTTCCTTATCAGGATGACATATCTAGACTTTATGCTCCATGTAAACATGGCTCCATACTTGTTAGTAGAGGTTTAAAAAAATGACGGGAATAGTCTGATAATAGCTGCAGTTATGATGAATGGAAAGAAGATGAAGAGTGATATATTCAACCCTGGATGGATTTTGCCTGTCAGGTGTGTCCCAGCTTCATTCACACCTGAGATCTGATCTCAGTAAGAGCCAGTACACATCTGAACATGGTTCTGGTAGGTCAGATTGTGTTCTGATCGGAGTCAGATCTGCGTCTGGATACAGATTAGATTCTAATGCAAGGTGTAAATGGGGCCTTATGGTCTCTGGTAGAGTTAAAGGACCATGCTGTGGTTTTGCATGTTTGACCCCAATATATACAGCCTACATAAACATTACATTATTTATAACCATTTCCCTAAACAAGCTGTAAATTTTAGAATTGTTTTTCCAATCTTCCAGACTACCAATGGTTTCAGTTCATTCTAGTACGATATAAAAATCAACTTGTAGAAACTTGAAATGTGCTGAGATAAGTAATCCTCACAGTGGACAACATCTGATAAAGTAACTTTATTTACATTGAAAGACAGAACAAAATGGAAGAAAATGTATGTCTCCGCCAAGGAATATAGTCCCAGGAGAAGACGGCTTTTACAGAGAAATTAAAAATGACTGCTCCTTTTACATGTGGACGTAGCTCTTAACAGGTGAAACATTTTATTTTAAGGTGGGTGTATCACCTGAACATTTGATTTTGAATGATTACAGGATTTGAAAAAAAAAAAAAACAACACAAAAACTAAACTCCAGTTTTATGTTTTGGAAATTGTTTGTCAGTAATGTATATTTATTGGATTTAAACACCATTACTGTCCTTTTTAATTTAGAAAGGCATGCGTTGTTATTGATGACCCTGCATCTGTTCTCTGTGCGTGCTTTCATGCTCTCAGTTTTGTGCTTCTGATCAACCATAGGAGAAAGTTTGGTTTTATTAAAGAAACTACAAAAAAAAAAAGTGAGGACTCACTTTTTATTGGTTGATAATTAACTTGAATTTTAATAAAAACAGCAACACATTGAGCCGCTTCAGTCCTTTCTCCTTTCAGCAATCATCTTTTAAAGGGCCATACCACCCCTTTTTTGTTTTTTGTTTTTTTTTAGAAGACAGTGACAAAGTTTAATTGACATCTCATTTACTCTCACAAGCCATAAACCCACAAAACATCCCCCAACCAAAGTATAAAGTCACATTATTGCATTAAGGTAATTAATCTGGCTTTGGCGAGCCCACACAGATGCATGGTGGCTGTGGTGCGGGGGCTCTGGGGTCTGCTGGAGTTTGAATTTGATCTGGCAGAATTACACAAACAGTGACAGCGTGGACACAAAGTGTTCAGCTCGATTCATACGGCTCAAATCAAAACGCGCCGAAAACAGTTTGACTTTCAACACACGCTGCAAAAAGCTCAAAGCGGCACTGCAGAGTGAAATGCCTCTGATTATTCATAAACGCCTTTCCACTGTATCAAAACTATTTTTAGAAGGAAAAATTCCCTCATGCCTTAGTAATAAGTTTTATTTTTAGGACTGTTTTACAAGACATGGTAGCGAGCAGTAAGGTGAGTGAAACCATAGCAACGAACCAGACGTGTACGTCATGCTGTGAGTTCTACTAGCTCAGTGGGAAGATATGCAAGTCTCTGTCACCAGTGGACTGATATGTTTCCTCTGCCATAAAAGACTTTACATGTGTGTCCAGCCTCTCATCCATCGCAGTCCTGAGAGCTCAGCAGCCGCATTTCTAAATGCTGCATATGCACAAAACGGGGCTTGAAAGTTGCGTACGCCACTTCCCACAAAAAGTTTGCGAATTATAAAAATAAACACACCTGTACGGAAACTCTGCACCATGTGTACGCACATTTTGGAGAATGGGGTGTTTGGATTGGTTTATCTGTATCCAGATTCATTATCTGGACTTCTGGTGTTTGGATTTGCATTTACACCTTCCATTGATAAGTGTTCTTTATCTAGATTCAGCCTGAATTGTGACCAAATCTCAGTAGGTGAGTCATTACTATTAAATCCTGATTTCTCCTTGTTCTATTTGCTTCATCCGTTAAAAAAATATAATAATAATACTGTAAATTCTCTATTTAAAGCCAGTATTCTTTTATTTCCCGTTTTGTTTTGTTTTTTTGGGGGGGGGGGG